>JBBPNO010000125.1:0-53432 GCA_038090915.1 Boletus eberwhitei
TTGGCTGTGACCTCTGCAAGTGTGCCAATAACTGAGCATTGTTCCTGAAGCCTAACAGTTAGAGCTACACACGTAGGCTGGAAAAGCACCGCATGCTGCAAATCATATACTGTAAAAGGAATGTGCCCAAAAGGGTTCCGATGCGGCTGACTGAAGCCCTCGTTACACTGGCGGGCATATATGGACGTGTCTCATTTGCCTCGAAATTATTGATCGGCTTGGGCTGTCTAGGCTGCCAAATTTGCCTACCGTCACGACCACTGGCAACTAATTCATACAGCCCCAAGGCACAACGAACCTGTAGCACAGAATTTTCGCCTAACGAACCACTCGCGGTAGTGCACGCCGGCAAGTTCCGGGAGCCAGGCAGCTGTGCAATTTCGTGTGACATTCGCTACAACCTCACGGCGCGATGAGGATGACGCCTAAAGAAATTTGCAGAAGCGGAGCGGACCGCCGACGGTTCTGAATGAGACTAAGAAGAGAGTCTTTGGTGTAGACGCCGTGCACCAGTAGAACGGCAGTAACTGCCTGTAAGGTCCCGAAGGTCTGAGGCAATATAGCCGCTAAAAAAAGGCTGCGGTAAATACTGGAGCTTCTGCCGAGTATGGCTGCGCTACCGTATAAATAAGAATCTCCAACAACAAGACGGGGTAGTTGAGTAGGAATAAACAGAAATCAAAAGAATAGAACCTGCCAGTAAAAGGTTACAGCCTGAAATAAATACAGCATTTTGGTCTCGACGAGAACCCAAGTTGCGGCTCGGAAACATAACCAACGTGCGCTGTGGACGTGACCGCAGTTCCTTGGCCTCTACCGTGCTCTACTTGTTGACCATGCTGCTGGGGAACCCCCCAGCTTCTGCGGACAAACAGTCCTATTTGCCCCATGTGGGTTCGATGTGATCACTCAGTTCAGTAAGTCTATTTTACTCAACTAACTCTTCTAGGTTCTGGCCTCATTCGTCCACAGTGACCCGGCGCAGTGGTGGGCCCGGCAGATCATCTGGGATTGTTGCTTGCAGCCCTAGTCGCTCGGCATTCTTCGTTGCCGGCCATTGGAGTTCCCTCATCCGCCTTGCCAACCTCGGCTTCCCAACCCGCTGCTTGAGCCTGCCTGCCTGCGGCTCCCTGCGGCCGTTCGGCCCTCTTCGCTTGAACCGCTGTGTTGCAGCGTCTACAGGGCATGGGTTTCATGCAGTGCCTCATCGCCGTGTGGGCCATGTGACCCGTCCGCTGGTTCTACTAGCCCAGTGCTCGTTGCGTTTGGGTTTACTGCGTCACTGGTCCAGTCGCCGACCTGGCAATAGCTCAATGCAAGCGGTACGTTCTTCTGTCCGCGACTGCGTATTAATCCCAATGTATTTACAAATATAACCGGTGCTACCGCCGGTGTATTGCCCGCGGGCTGTTTATAAGCGTTCGTAGACTGTTTGTAAGTGTGCATACGGCGTTGGTACAATGTCCAGAATTTTTCGCAAGTGTTCATTGGCGTTCGTGTGCAGTCCGCCGGCACCATTCGCTGGTATTTGTACGGTGCTCACAGGCGGCTCATAGACCGTATGCTGTAAACTGCGTGCGGCGTATAAACCTGAATGCGTCTGCCAATATCACGCAGAGTGCCTCTTTGCATCCGTTTGCAGACTTGCCGTCCGGCTTCACTCTACCTTGTTCGCAAAGTATGAACCCCGACCATCAACGTCTGCCTGTCTGCGTATCTGCGGGGGGGTCACATGCCGACAAAAGTGGCGACTAACGAGGGTAGACCGCCTGAAAATGAGCAAGACAGGTCTTCAGTAGCGGCAGGTTAGCCCTGGCCTACTGACAGAAAGTAAAGTAACAGCGTTGCACAAGCAGTAGGTGAATAATATGAACGGTGGGCGGATGGTGCAGGCAGCATATGTGCAGCGCGTTCATTGTGTGCTCGTGGCGGGTTCGCACAGGAGTCTGCTAATAATATAACCCAGAGCATGACCAAGGGAGGGTATAGACTACGTCCTTAGGCGGTCAGTATAAGGCATTGGATTAATGGCAAGGATGGCAGACTTGCGATGCGTACCGTCTCGAAGACGCCGCACATGAAGGATGGCAGCAACCAACCTGCCTCAGCCAACTTGCTGAGCGTTCTGCCAACCATCCGACTTAGCGTCCTGCCGTTGTCCTGCCAGCCATCCAACTGAGCGTCCTGTGTCCCTACTGAGCGTCCTGCCAACCATCCAACTTAGCGTCCTGCCGTTGTCCTGCCAACCGTCCAACTGAGCGTCCTGCTGCCCTACTGCGGGTCCTGCCGTCACTACCCTGCCGCCCTACTAAGCGTCCTGCCAACTATACAACTTGGTGTCCTGGCGTCCTGGCATCCCGCCGTGACCATCCTGGCGTCACCGTCCTGGCATCACCATCCTGCCGTGACCGTCCTGCCGTCCTGCCGTCACCGTCCTGCCTTCCTGGCGTCACCATCCTGGCATCCCGCCGTGACCATCCTGGCATCCTGCCGTGACCGTCCTGGCGTCCTGGCGTCACCGTCCTGCCATCACCATCCTGCCGTCCCGCCGTCACCGTCCTGCCGTCCTGCCGTCACCGTCCTGCCGTCCTGCCGTCACCGTCCTGCCGTCCTGCCGTCACCGTCCTGCCATCCTGCCGTCACCATCCTGCCGTCCCGCCGTCCTGCCGTCCGACACATTTCCGGGCCCGGACATGCCGAGTCATATGGGTATTATATATGGTTATTACTAAGAGTAGCTGACTATTTGACTATCTGACCATCTGATCATCTACAGGGGTCCTAGCCAGCAACTCATATAGATAGTATGGTGAGTGGTATTTCAATTTACTGCAAAGTGGCAGGGCTCATAACCTGTAAAAGATTCGAGTGAAAATGTGTGAGCATGGCAGCTGGAACAATGCTCAGTTGTCATGCGGTACAACGGACTTGTGTATATTTACCTGAAACAATGCTATGTACAATATAAGTATGGTGGCTTTTGTAGTGTTAATGGAATAGCTCACCTCAGTCATTGTGCAGTACAATGGACTGAGGGGAGCAACAATCGTTCGTAGTACTTCTAATATATGTATCGGTAGAAGGCAATTGTAGGGCGGTGTAGTGTGTTACCTGCCCACATATCATATCCACAATAAAGGAGGAAAAGTCGCGTTGCAACATATGTCAAATATGGCAATATACATGAGAGCTGGCAGTTACTGCGGGCATGCTTGTATCCCAACAATAATTTCAGTCTATGTTTTTTTTTACTGGTCTGAAGCTCTCTGCTACTGTGGCTGGCATTGTTTACAGGTGTTTTCTTGCAGCTGTAGCTGTGAGTGTGAGGGGATTAAGGTTGTGCTGGGATTGAATTTATGTACAGCCACTCGGTGTTTGCCTAGTCTACTGAAATCGCACAAGTCCATATGCCCCTCACACGAACTGCGTCGGTGTGTAGGAGCCTGTCTCATTTCCTGCTCTACTGTGTCTACTCGTGTGTATTTCGCACTCTCTGATTCTCGCGGAAACGGACACAAATAAACCGAGCCGGTCAGAGCACGTTTTCACTGGGAGTGAGACCTGGACCCGAAAGGTCCAGGAACTTGGCTACAACTTTAGCTAGTATGAAGTTGGAGCAGCAGCAACACTACTTCCGTCCCCTCACGCGTGCATTCGAAGGCAGATCTAAGCACGCCCCGTGAGATAATGTTCAGCAACTTGGTTATCGGAACTGGTGATTTCCTCCACGAGAGAACAGTCTGGATCCATGGATAAAACACCAATCTTTAGTGAGATATCTACAGTGTTCTGTCAAGCTAATTTATAAGCTCCCAACTCACAGGCGCCATGAATGCAAACATGTGAGTACTTGAACGCGAAAGGGATCGGAGACCCAAAGCGGTCCTTGTACATGACGGATGATGGGTTATCCTATCTGGCCGTTTCCTATCACTCTTCCATTGTTGTGGTCAAGGTGAGAACGGCCATCTTCCTATTCATCTTTATCTGTCGATTGGGACCTGATAGTTGCGTTCAAAGCCAAGAGTTCAAAGCCAAGACGGGCCGAACATGTAGTTCGTGTATAGGCAGCGACGCGTTATCTTGGGATGGCATCATCCGATGTTCGGCACGGTATGACCATGGTGTGTCATTAATCATATAATGGCTCGAAGAGCTACGTAGCCCACCTACCTCATTGGTTCTCAATTCTCCTTCTGCCCTTCCGGCGTCAAGAATCCCAGCAATTTCGACGTCAGAACCGACTCTCGAGTCCACTCATTATTATCTATGGGACGATATGCTCAGGCTGGTCGTCGCCCTCGCGCTGGTCGTTCGTGCAGTCTCGGCCAAGACGTCATTCCGATCCAAAATCATGGCCATGGCGCAAGTGCAAAGAAGACGGGTGAGCAAGTTCGTTTGTGCGTGTCTGCGTCGCCCTCGAGTGGGTCGGATTGAATACGTGACGCAATCGTTTCACTATTTTCAGAGACGCGTTTCGCGACGTACACGGTGACAACAACTCGACAGGAGTAGTAGTAACCCCCGTCCGCTGGCCGTTTGTGGAGACCAGATGGCGGTCAACTTGAAAAGACGGACTCGGCTACAGTGACGGGCGCCTCACACGGGACATGCTCGGGGATGAAAGCCACACGCACCAGCGCGAGCGGTGCTTCGCCGGCACCCTTTTTTTCCGTTTCCATGGCTCAAAAGCTGCCCTCCGCTCCCAAGCCCTCGCCCGTCTATGACGTGCGTTTTCTACTCAATTAAGACGCAGAAGCAATGCCTCGGCTCGGCCATGGACACCGTGCCCGCGGACTGGAACCCACTGGCACGATGTGCTGCTATCCCCGAATCATGCACTGGCCACGCGCCATCACGGTTCCCCGTTTGAGCCAAAAAAAAAAAAAGAAAGAGACAGCCTGAGCGACGCTGCACATGGCCAGCTATGCTGCTAATACGCTTTTGCAATGTACCCGCTCCGCTCATTCTCTCGAGGAGCCCGGTTCTACGCGCAGCCCATCACCTTGTCGAGTATCCTCGTTCGATCATGGTTGTTGGTTCGCCAGCGGCGTGAACCTACGTCTTGGACGCATCGAGGGACTGCCCTGTATGACACGCCTGCGGTGAATTATGGTTCGACCACCACCTTTCTACTGACATCGTTATCCATCGTTGGTGTTCGCGGGGGATGACACTTTGCCGCTCCCTTCCCTCCGTGCTCCATGCCACGCTCTGCGCTTTGACTTGTACGGGTTGAATCATTCATTAAATGATCAAAGTCGCTTGCTTCTCTCGCACACATCAAAACCCACGGGCGATTCCAGAAAAAAGAATCTTGTGTATAAACGACGACTATAACGTATTAGAGACTGCAACACCACATCCCTTCATCCACCAAGGACGAGGGGACAGGCATATCTACACTATCGGGGAGACAACGAGACAGATATTATGTGTGAAACAAATTGAACAATGCCAGAATGAAAAAGTGTGACTATAATAGTGTTTTGTGAAATCGGATCACATAACGGAGCAAAATATGTCAAAAGAGCATGACGAACGAACGTAAACTAGTGAAACAGAAAGGAATAAATGACAACCAAGCAACAACGACAAGCTTATATGCACATGAAAGCATGTTTTTCAAAAAAAGAAATCATAGATAATAGCCAAGCAACATGTGTATGAATTTGGGGTAGGTGGTCCCGCTCAGCATAATAATAATGTCCCGCTGGCAGCAGAAATTAAAAGAGGGCAACCAGCGCACGCGCTTGAACAGACGACAGGGATGCGAGTGGGGCTTGACATGGCCATGGAGCGAGTGTACGATAGCAAAAACGAAAGCGAAGCCATATTTTTGGGAGGAAGGTGGGGTATCATCGTCGCGTCCTCTATTCCCGTGGCGGAGCGGGCTCAACAGGCCAGATCGACTCACGGCTTCGTTCCCGCTCACCCGTGCGAGTCAGAGGAACCGAGGATGTCGCAGAATTCAATCCCGCTTGAGGAGGTTGTGGAGACGGCTGCTCATGGGTTGGAGGTTGTTGAGGTGTGGGCTGTGGTAACGTCTGCGTCTGCTGTTGTGGCTGTGCTTGTGGCTGGGAAGGCTGTGGGGATGGTTGCGGCGCACCCATCATCTCGTCGAGTCCACGTTTGATACCCACCATCATCTTATCCGTCTTGTCCATCAGCTCCTCCAACCGCCTACGTTGCTCATGGAGTTCCAGATAATGTTGTCGCAGTTCGCTCGCTGTAGGAACGACTGCCGTCAATCCTCCGTTCAAGGCGTCATGAGGGGGTGGCGAGTGTCCATGTCCGAGGCCATAATACCCATGACCCACACCATGTGGTGGGGGTAGAACATAGCCGACACCCGCAGCGAGTCCAGGGTTTAATGGAGAATGCGTTCTGCTGGGTGCATTAGAACCGGACCGCATGTAGCTGGACGGTGCACCGCTAAAATCACGAGCACCAAGAAGACCAGGTGGACCGTACCCATATCGTTCCCCTAATGCGGCGTTCAATGGAGGCAAGTCGAGACCAGCGTGAGGCGATCCGATAAACGCTCCATGACCCGAAGGAACGCGTCCAAGATGGTGCGCGAAACGATCCAACTCGGGACCCGGCTGCATGACCCGAGGGAGCGAGTGACCGCGATCTCCGAGTGCTTCCACGATTTGATGATGCATACTCAGCGCACCTTCAGCCCATAAAGAACTGTGAGAGTCCCGAGAGGCTTTTCGTGCGGATGCACGCTCACCCTTGCCCCGTCCTCGTCCGCCGCTGTCCTGTGGCAATTCGTCTTCGGGGTCGCCCATATCCTCGTCTTCGTCCTTCTCCCGGACACGGCCTTTCTCACGATCGCTCTTCCCTCTTCGAGTTCGTTTCCGTCGAGGTTGGGGTTCTTCGACCTCGTTATCACTCTCCTCCCCTCCCGTGTTCGCATGTTGGCTACCACCTGATTGGCCGATTCCGACAAGAGCTTCTGCCGCTTGGTGATCTGTTATACGTGCCGAGGACATGCCAGCTGCGGCGGGAACACGCTTCCGTCGCTTGATCACAGTCTTCTTCATGGAATTAGGGCGATGAGTGCCATGTAACTTGAAATATAGACCTATTGATGGGATAGCAATCAGCCCGACATGTCCGGTGGTACTCGATTTTGATGAGGACGTAAGAGGGAAAATTATGAAACAAACGAGAACACTAATAGCCAACACAACCCGGACGTGAAAGGAAAAGAAGTCCCCACCAGCATGGATGATAAGATAAGAAGGGGTGCAGAAGAAATGAAAGATAAGACGATATCAGACGTCCCGACGCTCGAAGCGAAAGACATGCGCGTATCCCGGATGGGATCAACGTGCACCACGTCACCCATTTTACGAAAAATAGCCAACGTCCAGGGAATAATGATGAGGGCAATGAAACACGCCCCCAAGCACAGCAGACATGAAACGAGATAGAAACGCACCGCATGCATTGCAAATGTTGTTACCCACATCATCCCTCCTCCAGAGCGGGGTGGTGCTGGTACCACAGTTCGCGCAGCTCAGTGCTCCGACTGCTGACTTGGCCTTCTTCGCGGGTGCGGGGCTGTCACCCTCGGCACCAGGCGAGGAAGTGTCGGCGGGGGCAGCGGGAGATGCTGCCAGTGCGACGACAGCCGCAGTCTCGTCTGTGGCTGCAGCTTCGGTGTCGAGCCTCCCAGACACTACAAGAGAATTGTTTAGCGTCGGGCAGCCAGCGCATGCGCTGGTTCCTCCAGTGCCATCGCACCGTCCATCCCCAGGGCACGTGCCCCCACCAGCACTGGTGTGCGCACCTGTGGTAGAAGCAGGCTTCGTGGATGAAGTGGGCTTGGGAACGAGCTTTTGCTGGGGCTGACCGGAGCCTTCTGTTTGTGCGGACGAAGAGGGTGCATCCGTAGTTTTCGAGTGCTGATTTTGGGAAGGAGATGACGCTGCTGGAACTGCAGATGCCTGATTTGGATTTGACATGTCGGATTCCGCGCCACCGTTTAGAGGCTGGGATGGGGGTTGCGCAGAGGTAGCAGTAGGCGTTGGAGTACGGGCCAGGGAGGTGGGACGAGCCACCTTGCGTGATTTGAGGTAGAGGCCTAGTGACGATAAACAACGAAAAACGGCAAGCAAAGTGCCCACGAGTCGCACACATTTCAATCAGCACACTGCTACTGCACTGACAAGACGGTAGGTAGGACAAGAGCGTAGGAAAAAGAATCTGGGCCAATCGCCATCATGTCCGAGTCGACATGCCGAGAACACGCGGCGCAGACGTAGCCGCAACGCAGCACGATGATATACATCGACCGGCTAGCATGAAGCGTGTCTGGATGCAACGGGCGCCCGCGACCCAACCCGTGCCACGCGTTCACACGTGAGGGCGGTGGAAGAGGAAATGAAAGTAGATGAGATGAAAATGGATCAAAATCAACTCACCGCAGGCATTGCAGATGGTCTTGCCCTGGGTGTCGCGTCTCCAGAGAGGCGTGTCGACGGTCCCACAATTGGTACAGCCTGTACGCTGCTGTTGTGGAGCCTGCTGCGGTTGTTGCGGTTGGGCAGGCTGAGGTGGCGGGGGTGCGACGACTTGCTCTGGGGGATGTGACTGCTGTTGATCCGACTGTTGATGCGATGACTGCGCGACGACGGCGTTGAGCGCGTTCATCTGGTCGTCGACGGCAGGCTGTTGGGCGCGATCCTTTTGCTGGTTGAGTAGCTGTTCATAGGTCGTGAACTCGCCCGAGCTGATACGCTGGTGGAGCGCGTGTGCGGCATCTGCGAGGACCGGCGAGGAGGGTGCATGCGGGTCGGAAGCTGTGCTGGAGGAGAACTGCTGTTGTATGCGGGAGAGATGATGCATGTTTAAAGCGGGGGGTTCCATTAGAATTGGGGACATTTTTGAAAGAGGTATATCTAGAGATGCGATTAAAGAGAATTTTTGTGTAAGACTGTTGATTGGGAGCCGGGACGCGTGTCAGTTCGTAGGGGTCGAATGAGCAAGGAGAACGGTACAGACAGAGAAAATGAAGAACAAGAGGGGGGAGCGCAGAGTGCGATGAGGGGGAGGGAATGAGATGCAGGAGGAGCAAGGGGAGGGATGGTTTGGTTGAGGAGGAGGAGAAACGGGGTCAGAAGTGTGTGCAAGGGAGTTTATGATTTGTGTCGACGGGAACCGATAAACTAATAGATAACCAAAATCTGGCCAATCAGATTACTCGAGTTTCAAAATCATAAATTTCAATAATCCCCGTTCTACCATTCTCTGGATCCGTCTCTCTGTCACCATTCCTCACTCACACTTCGTTCAAAATTCAATCCTAATAATTCTGCCCATCTAACTCAAACAAGCTCTCCAATCCACTATCTTCATCTATGGTGAAAATTTACCGCTAATGGGCGCTACATAACTCGGAATCCGCGTTACAACATTACATACTAGGCCGTACACCATTATTTACACCTATTTATTTTGTGGCGTCGCATCCTCCCAGGGTCAATCTTATCTCCCACCGCATTCCCAATCTGCGGGTCCCATCTCTGATCTACGTACAAAAATCCTCGCACAGTCTCAGTACTCTTGAAGTCGCTTGTTTTGCTTCAATGCAATAATATGTCGTCAGTCTCACAGACTCTATCTCCTGTCCTTTTTTTGCATTCACCGTGATGGCGTCTACTCACTCTGCCAGTCTCACACCAGTGCTTGTCCTACTAGACTTTTCTGTCTACTCGGCTGACATGGCGACCACTCAGCACTTCCTTCACACTCTCTGATCTATCGTCAAGCCAAGGAATCACATCATCACCCTCACGGCTGTACGTAATCATGATCCCCCCGTGAGTGTCCAAGCGACCAACGTGGAACGTGTCTCGCCCCTCGGGACCCTCTACGACCGTTGCAACCCGCGGCCCATCGAAGATACACACCCATCACACCCATGATCGGTCGCCCGCGCCAAATCAGTGCGGCCGCAATGTCCGCTCACACATTACCACGTTTACGCACCCTCGTCCTGGTCGCTCTATCGCCCTTCCCAGACGTGCACGCAATATCTGATACGTGTCTGTGTCACATTGGACGGCTGATAAGATAAGACAAGAAATAGGTCCGGCCCCTTGTTTCCTTTTTCACATCTTTTTTTTTTCTCCCGTCGCTTTCGTCACTCGTACTCTGTATACACCATAAAGTTCGATCTCTTAGCTAAGCACTATCAGACACATCCCATTGAATTGAATCGCACTGATCGGTTAAACAATTGATAGGCCGTTGGTCACGGATGTCCCTCCGTCCGCTTCCGACGATGCGAAAAAAAAAACGAAGATAGATTTGGCGACTTCGTTGTGTTGACTTGCGGACTTGAAACCCCAAGGGTTGCTTATTAGGCAGGCCTGAAACATCTCGCTCGTTCTCGCACGGGGCCGCATGAACCACCCGTCACTGGCGTACAACCACCCGTTCCCTGGTTACAATAGGTACACAGTCGCCACATCAGTTTGAAAATTTACTATCCCTTACACACCAGGCACCATGGTCAGTGTCGGCAGTTTTTCGAAATCTATCGATTCCTCACTTGATTATGGTTGTCCACAGCACTCAACCACTATCATAAGCACATACGACGTACTATGAAGTTGAACGAACTCGTTCTGCGCTGAAATCATTGAGATCATTCAAAGAGTCTGTTTCAAGCTTTCCGATCACACCGCATGGCGTAATACTCAGGTCCTTTTCATTCTCCGACAGTGTCAGCACTGCACCAGCCGGGTCGACCTCAGCGGGGCTGAGCACTGCACGAAATGGATAACGAGACTAGTCGGTTAACCCTCGAAAGTACATATAACTACTTACTCTAACAAGTAACACTGATAAGTTTTCCTTCAAACCAAGTGCCGTGCGGAGTGTGAATTCGTCGTGTGTAGCCGGCCGGCCCATCCCGAGGCTCGATCAGGCATGGCCTGCCAAGTTAGCGGGGTAAGTCAGCAATACCTCAGGCTATACTAAACAGATAAACGACGCCTCTGACGACGTGTCAAAACTCAAGTAAGTTGAGTCTCATCATGTCCAATATTATAAATTAAATGCTATCCGATCCACACTCACACTCACCAACCTGGAGATCTGGGAACGTTTCGGAAGAGAATCATGGGAAAACGAAAGCGAAAATAGAGACGAGCGCTGGTTCTCTACGTGTATCCACCCCATACGTCAGACATACACCATGCGCATGTGTGGCATCGAGAGAATAAAAAAATCCTTAGCGGAAAAGCTCCCCCGCAAAATACCGCCTCCACGATGAGGTCCTCATGCAACGACGCACCGCAAAGTTCAAATAGCGAGGGGGCTGTCCCATGCAATCATCCCAGCACCGATCCATCCATACATATTACAGTGCTGTATCCCATCTGTCTGATATATGCAACGACGGTGAAAAATGCTAGCGCGGGTACAGAGTCAACAACGTAGTGCGACAGAGTACCTTGTTTCAAACGCAGAAACTTTGAGATTTGAATAACGTCGGATCACGACGGATCATTGACATTGACACCGATAAGATGCCAGACTTTGCTATGACTAGTCCTAGTCGGATTTTCGACGTCTCCCATGTAAGTTACATGTCTACGTATCTCCGAAACGGATACTTGCAGATCGACTAGCGGAGGCTAACTGAGGATCGAAATTGCAACACGAGGTTCGCGCGACGAAGCAATTGTGCCACTCTCAATCATTCAGGGTCGTGAATCCTGGCGATTCCCCAGGTCCTAGGAGCCCTTGTGCGAATCGTGGCTTCAGGAGAAGGGGGAAACACCGAACCAACAGACCCAAAGTGTTTCGGAGATCAAATCGGGTACGGTTAGGGCTCTACTGTACATATGAACCATCGTGCATATCTTCACTCGGAGATGACTCGACGAACGTCACGGCCTGAGGATCTCAAGTGCAACGTCTGAGGGCAAGCAAGTTAGTTAGTACTGGATCACACATGTCCCTTAGCAGGACCACCGACACGTGGGCCGTGACGGGCACCCTCTCGAAAGCCGACACGAATACGCTACAGAGCGGAAAAGTGGTCTTGGTCCCGATGGGGCTTTACAGCGTGCCCAATCCCCCATGATACACATATCCAATTCGCTGGACCGTTTTTTTTTTTTTTTCGTCAACAATGGGGAGGAGGGACTGTAGCAGTTAGGCTGGCATTGCACTGGCTTGAACAAACATCACAGGCGAAACGACCAATCATTGGACGTCATTGGAGAACAAGGATGATGGAGCTCCGAGAACGCGAGGCATGGGTCTTGTGATTCCTGTTCCGAGCCACTGCGTGATATCGTCTCAATTTCTGTCAGGATTCCGTCGGACCGTGTTTCAAAACGGCGATTTGTCCCTCTGAGAGAGTGCCTGCAATGATCAGTTACGATGCCCCCTCCCTTCGGTCCGTTCCGACGTTTCAACGTCGTCGCGGTGATGGACACTTTTCTCCAGTATACAATGAACCACACTTGTGCATGCGCAAGAAAATGGGCCAGGAAATCGAGGCGATGTCGAGGAAGAACAAGCGATAGACGCATCTGCCTCCCTCGGCTATGCCCTACACGTGCTTTATATTAAACCTAAAGTCAATGTTCCTCGACTCCGAATGCGAACGCGAAGCGAGCGTGCTTGCATATGCGCATATGTGTTTACGATGCGATGCGATGCTTCCATGAGATCCCAAGTGCGAGGCCCATCGGTGAGCGCTGTGAGCGATTGAGCCTTCAATACACACCATCGTTCACATGAACAGCACGTATCATGATCTGTAAGGGTTGCGTACGGGACTCAGCAGGATAGTATCGCACATAGATGATCGATGATAGGGGGCACACACCCTGTTCAATATACATCCATGTCGTTGTATCAACGTGGCACATGATGTCCGCTATGAATTCCCCCATTCCATGCAAGTTCAACTCAACCTTGTGAACTAGCGTGGTTTTTGATGTATGAAAAACCAACAGTCGCACCTTCAGGGTAGGCCGTTTTTCCGATAAACTTTCCCCTCGGATATCGGTATTCGAAAACCTTGTGGAAGAACTGAAAGTGAATAACCACATAAAGGTCGTACGCTGGCGAAAAACGCGCGTCGCGCCCTCGATGAAACGCCTTGAGCGAAGTCGCGGCGATGTTAATGCGGGGACCCCGTCTTTTTTGCGATACGGTCACACTCGATGATCCAGATAAGCCTTCGCTGAAAAGACGGCCGAAAGAAGTAAAAATTTAAATTTAAAAAGAAAAAGAAAAGGTTCAGTGCACTCGACATGCAGGTAACATGTAAACCCGCGCCATCATCGGCGCTCAGTCACATGCTCTCCGGGTCATATAATAATGTATGACCACCGCCCCTCCTTGTCACCGACCGCACCCTGCCCTGATCTAGATTAATGCGCGCCAGATGTTCGATCAGAAAAGGAGAGATGGCAAGGCCTCGTGGAGTGCATCTCCTCCATCGAATCATAGGGAGACTCCGAATCAACTGTGTCATTAGGTCTGGCTGTCCGTGCGCAGCATTGAAGCAGCGCACTGCGCAAAAGTCGACAAGGGGATCCACTCGTTCACGCGTCACTGCACGAACTTGGACGTTCCCTGCTGTTCAACCCTGACATGACACCCCTTCATGAGACGTACCATGCATCCGATCCATCCGGATGGTGTCCTGTCCTGTCCTATATCGCTATTCGTTTATGCCATTCGGCGATAAAGATAAAGATGCGGTGCATTGTGTGCGAATCGCGAATCTAGACCACATCGTCCTTGTCCAACCACTGCACCAGAATACCAGGTGTCGAACTGGTCACAGTCTGTATGTCCACTGCCCGTTCAAACGATGACATGCCACCCCTTCATGAGACAAAGGCACTACGTATCACGCACCTGATTCATCAACACGGTATCCTTTTTTATGGCCGCTTGTTTGATGCCATTCGGGCGACGAATTCAAGACGTCGCATTGTGTATGTCGCCTCTGCGAATCGCAAATTCAGTCTCTGGCCACGGAACGAGAAGATATCGCTCTTGGCATCTGTTGCAGTGACGCACTTGGCGTTTTTCACCAAATCCCCGATAGCCACAACATGGCGTGCATGGGACGCACATGTGCACACCAGACGCGGACGCCGTCTTGATTGCACTAAACTGAAACCGGTGTTACCAGTGCTGATGGGCTGTGACCATAGGGGTACCTTTGGAACGGCGACTCGATAAAAAACGCCCGACATTATCATGGTGCTGCGTCGTGCACAATCGCGTCGCCTCAAGGAAAGGAATATGAAAACGCACGAGATGAAGCATGATCGGGATCGGGAACAAAGTCATGTATCCAAACCTGCATTGATCGAGAGAGGCATCCCTCGACCCTTGACATTGACATTGACGTCGATGCCTACCTGCACACGCCCGGCAGCTCCTGCCCACAAATTGCGTTGCATATTGCGAGTATAGATTCGCTCACGATACAGAGGCAGGCTCGTGCGGCCAAATCCTTTCAATCAACGTGGGTATCCAACACGGCGTTTGATAGAACTGTACAACGGCAGTCACAGGGGGCAGGAGCAGTATCAGCTATCACCCAACTTCATCCGTGAATATGGAATCGAGGTGTGAGGATCCCACCGATGGCTACCATAAGGGCCCAAGGGAAACGTGGGACGCGTCCACACCGTGACACGCCATCCATCAAATGATATCGATAATCGACGGCCATATCCTACATCCTCGCCATCAGCCACTCACTCAAACAACCAAAAAACAAAAATATGGCATACTCGAGCAATGCAATCAACGAGTGAATCACGGCCCATATAAACGGGATCCACCTATCCGCATTCCATCAGACCAAGTTCGCATGGCGTCGGAAATGAGTAAAAGGAAGTGGGGAGGTTTGACGTACGTCGATATGTAGAACCCCCCGGCTTTATACACGCCCACGAGGATGAAAGCAAGCACGGCCGCACCCACGACCGCGCTGAGGAGGCTGAATCCGAGGAATGTGAAGAGGACAAGCAATGCAAATGTCCACCGAGACCGGCGGGCGTTAACGCGGGGTGGTTTCAGCCATTCATCGACGGGCAGGGGTGAGTGGGAGTGAGAGTGGGAGTGAGAATGGGAATGGGAATGGAGGTGTAGGTGTGTGGGTCGGTGCGAGCGCGAGCGTGCAGCCGGGGACACCAGAATAATCGTATCCCCTACACTCCTCGCAGGTGGAAACAGAAAATTGAAAAAGGCATAGATGCCAGCGATAAAATTGAACGGAAGGTGAAAGATCAATGTCCAGTAGAGTGTGAATTTGAATACGTCTAGGATGGGGTCAGTTCCGAGGTACATCGGACGTTGAAAGAGGTGGGACGTGCCATCGGGATCAGAGAGGTAATAGCCGCCTGGTCGAACGGCTGGACCGTAGAACCCGACTTCTGTGGCGGGGCTGTAGAGCGAGGGCCAGGAGACGTTGTTAAAGTAGGCCCCTTGAAACGAGGTCATGAAGCACAGCTACGACTCAACCTGACATTCATATGGGGATGAGTACTAGTAGTGATCGCTCGACAACACTCGCTTCCCATTTCAGGCAACCTTCAATGTTGAGCAGAATCCTCGCAGGATATCGATATTTTCAGAGCTACTAGATATCAGAAAATACAGCGTATCAAACAAACTGAACAATCCTGGAAGGTGGTCTCAACACCTCGCGCTCGTACAAGGTCAGCGAATCGGAAAAATCAAAAACAGGAAAAAAAAAAATCATCCATCATCGTCGACCATCATATCCTGTCGCTTCTCCTCCAATCCCGCGTCAGCATCCCGTTTCTCCCAAACATCTTCTCCACCCTCCTCAAGCAGCGGTCGAAATGCATACTTTGGTGTGTCATACCCATCCAGATCCCGTCCATCCTCGTCCAGACGTAGTTCGCTCAATGAGGCACGCGCCGACATTTCACTCAGGCGGATCCCCATCCGAAGCCCATCGGGAGAAGGGAATGCTGCTGGTGTGGATGGGATTGAGAGCGGCGTGTCGGCTTGTGCGGGTGTCGACGGGGTGGAGGACAATCCAGGTGGCAGTTGCCGGTGTGGTGACGTTGTGAGATCAAACGGCTCGTCGAGTGCTGGCTGCTGCCGTTGGACACCAATTATGCGCAACCGTTCCACCCATCTGCAATGCCAAGGTGACGTGATTACCTCAAAGTTGCGAACAAAGCCACGACTTACGCGTCTGCACGATCCAGACTTTCTTTCACGACACCTGTGACGCCACGCACCATATCTAAACTCTCTGTTGCGAGCGTCAAAATGTGCTGAGCTGCCCGGGTCGCTGCACTAGCTGTGGGACGGCCCATACTTGCACGCGAAGAGGCCAAAGGTGATGGAGCACGAGACGACACGGGGGTCGCAGATAGAGACCGATCTGGTCCACCGACACTACGCTCTTTGCGATGTCGACCACTTATACCACGCCGATTGTTGCCTGTACCGCCTGCCGAAGCGCCTGCGATCGAGCTCGAACCTGGTGTGCCTTCTGGTATACAGTGCATGGCACTTGCACTCGTCGCACTAGCCCATCGTCGAGGGAGGTGGAGGATGAAGCCGCGAACGCGCGCACGAGCAGGTTCGGGAAGTGCGCCACCTGCATACTTGCTGACTACGTCTACGACCTGGCGGATGGTATTCACAATGTCTCTGCGAACGTCATGCAGTGTGCGCATATGTGTTGGCGAGACATAGGCGTCTGACGCCGATGGATCCACGACGTAAGATTGAAGGGAGTCGATAAAGTCGCGGAGAATCAGGATCTGAGAGTCGATATGCGCCGTGGCGTACTGTGAAACACATATTGAGTGAAGTGTACCAGATTGACGTTTCGAGGGCACGAACTTGAAGCCACTGCAAACAATACTTCAACCGTCGCATGCTTTCTTCGCTCACTGCCGCACCGATCCCGCCGGCTTCAAGGAGAACAGTTTGCCATCGACTTCGTGGTATAACTTGCCGATTGGCATATTGGTCTGAATGTCCATTGGGATCCTGAGATGGTGGTGTCGTAGTACGGCCTTCAGTCGCTGGACGCGGAGGGAGTGAGGGAGTGTGAGGGTCGCAAAATTGTGTGTCAGAGACGGCGGATGCAAGATAAAATAAATCATTACAATCATAGGTGATGTCGTATGTCGAGTTATCATTATCGCGAGGCACTTTTGAGAAGCTTGGTGGTTCTCCAATGTCCGGGAATTGGGAAACCGGGCCATCTACTTGCATCTTGTCGTCCGAAGTAGATGCGCGGCGGTATCTCTCGAGCTGTAAGGACAAGATGCCGATGATATAGCGCAAATGCTTATGCAATGTTGCAAAGACAGACCCTATCGAGTTGCCTACAGGCAAATTCATCCAACTGGTTGACGTCGACGGGTAATCTATCGATGACGGGTCGAGATATATTCTTGACGGAGGACTCCATCATTTCTGCGCCATACTGATACATATCGGCCGATAAGAAACGGGGAGATGGGAGAGATGGGAGAGAGGCGCACTTTGACGACGCGCGAGCTTGCTTTTCCGTGCTCATAGGCTCTCAATGCGGTGCCGACGATCGGTAAACTTGTGACTCTGGATACGAAATCAGGTGGAATAGAGTCCGGTGCCGGTGACGTTGAGGGAGACGAACGCGAGGTGCCGTCGGACGCTAAGGGAGAGAGGGAGGTGTCAATATGGGACGATGGAGAAAAGCAGAGGAACGTACTTAGTGATGGTCTGGTACCTTTTTTCATATCGCCCAAGGCACGAACGGCGATACGAACGCTTTCGTCTTGGTCGTCAAGGGAGTTTGAGCTCGACGACGCTGAGGACGGTGAGGGCGATGGGCTGGGCATCGTTGGCAGCAATGATTGTCTGGAGGGAGAGTGGACGATGGGTAGCACGTGTTCACGATTCACATTCACGTGTTTGAGTGCATGGATTTACCATAAAAGGAAATCCCCTGATGGGAGAAAACATTCAATCTAGAAAAGGAAATCCCCTGAGCGTGATGTCATTCGCATGTCTGGGCCAAACCATTCAATTGATTGCACCAAGCTACCCCAAATTCTTATTTCCGACCGCTCTCCTATTCGAACTTTTATTCCAGCCGTTTTGAGCGACAATACATTTCCCTACCCACAAATATCCCACCCGCCCGCTCCATTCACAATGCGGCTGGCACCCAGCCTGATCTGCTCCATCTCTTTCTCCATCCCCATCACAAATGGCCGATGTCGACAGAATGTTTCTCAGCGAGCTCGCCGTGTTGGCCGAGCAATCCACAGAGGCCGACCTCTGGGTTCTCGATCCTCGCGCGACTTCGCAGCTCACCTCAGCCTTTGACCACCCCACGCCCGCCGCCTCGTTTGACATCGTCCACGACGATGCAACCACCCCCCCAGACTGGGATAACGTCTCCCCTTTGGACGCCGACCATATCAACATCCTCTCGCCCCCTCCGGCCGACCTTCTCCAGCTATCCCGATCACCTCACACTTCGGAGCGGTACCCTGCGCACGGTGACACCGCCCTCGGTCTATTCCCCGATCCGAATTGTCGTCTCGGGGGTCCTGTCACCCAGCAGGCCGACCCCCTTCACATTCCATTTCACCTGCACCATCCCCAGCAGACTGTACACCTCTCCGATGTCTCCCTGGGCATTACCACCCTCGTGTCCATGCCCATGCCAGATCCCCCCGGCCCATCGGTCCAAATACCAATATCTGATTCGTCGTCGGGCACACGCCGCAGCGACTCCCCCACAGACTCACACGTCCTGACGGACCCCTCCTCAGAAGACATGGATAGCGACGACTTCGAGCTTACCTACCCTTCTGATTCCGAGTTCCTCCCTTCCCCTGTCAGCATCAATCCAGCCGCCCTTTCTGCGGCAAGCATGGGCCCACACACTACGCCTTCCGTCCGCCCATCCCGTCGCGCATCACGCGTCATGACCAATATTCCCGTCCCGATTCCCAATCTCACCAAGAAGTCGAGGGGGCGCAAAGTCCCGACATCTAATGGAGAGCCGATCTACACCGCCAGCAAGGACAAGACAAAAAAGGGTGTACGAACGTATACCTGCCACGCGGATGGATGTGGAAAGTGTTTTGTGAGGGGGGAGCATCTCAAACGACACATTCGGTCTATTCATACCGACGAAAAACGTGGGTGGGACTTGGGTCGTTTTCTTCCGCTTGTGCCTTCAGCGCTCACTTACTCACCTTTTCTTTTTGAAGCATGGATGTGCACTTTCGAGAATTGCAGTCGAGCGTTTAGCAGGCGGGACAACTTGAACCAACACTTGCGCATCCACAGGCTGCAAGACGGTGACGATTCTTGTGATGCGTTGTAAGGGGGGATGCACGTACAAATGCATTTTATCATTATTTCATCATATTCCGTGTATCTTTGACAATTGCATTTTTTGGGTTTGTGGGCAAATCGGGTCTGTCGGATGGGCATGACATGGGAACATGTATTTGGAAGTGCATGTGAGTGAAACCCGTAGGGAAGTATATCGAATGGGTAAAAAAAGAGTACAGTCGATGATGATCCCATTAACTTCCTCGCCCGCCTCCCTTCCGGCGACAAACACGCGATTTTGACTGTTTCATCATCAATCATCCTCGACGTGCTCATGCCTCGCTTGTTTTCCTAACGCGCTTCTTGGCGACGGTGTTCTCTCTACGGCGTCACCTCACGTTATTGAAAATCAAAAGCCCCGTGTGCACGCAGTGTGCTCACCTGAACCCGTTCTTGAACCGTCTCGACACGTCCTTGAGGTACCGCATACGACCCGTCCCGGTCGTCTTTCGGCGCTTGGCCTTCAGTCCCCACTCGTACGAGCGAAGTCTGGCAGAGGGGTAACCGCACTGCCCACATGCTGTTTTTATTTATTTTGTCATCGATCCGCAGGAGATAGGAGTGAGGACGCGAGGACCCACTCTTGTGTTGTCTGTGAAAGGCCCGATTTCCACAACGCCGGCAGAGCGTGTGGGTCTTGGTGTGGCGCTTACTGTCGAGGTCATGCACCAAAAAGTAAGAAAGAGAGAGAACGCAAGATGAGCAGATGGAGTATACTCGAGAAAGAAAACCTACCCAAAGGACGAAGTACCTGATCACCGCGCCCGAAAAAGAAGAGAAGAAGAGAGGTAGGACACGCAACGAAAACCACGTTCCTGTCAGCGGTCCTGGCAGTACGAACGTCGTTGGAACAAACCTTTTGTCTGTCAAGAAAGAAAGGGTGGTCAGAATCCGATGTGAACAACATCGATCCAAGCAAAGACGGCCCGTCTACGTTCCCAAAACATTCCCGTCATCCAAACAATCTTGGACACATCCACCCGACATCCGCCTCATCCATCCTTCTACCATGTCAAATGGGAAACATAGCGACACAGTAAACGTATCCGAACGGCATAAATACTCACCATGTTGTTTTCTTGAGGATTTTGTGTTTGAGGTGGTGCTGGTGTGCACTTCGAGGGTTTGCAGTTCAGGCTAATACCGTGGGAACAATTCAATGTCACGTGCTTCCTAAAAGGGATATGGCTGTCTCGACGTTCTCAAGGCTATCATACATCCAATAGTACAGCAATAAAATCGATTTAGCAGTATAGATCCAGAGACATCATTCAAAGAGCACAAAAGAAACCAGCTACGGCAGAACTGGCACATGAACTTGATCGCTCACTATCCCCGGAGGCGGGTACCCTGATGGATACACAAACCCAGGTTGAGCTGGCACATATCCATGTGGATACATCACTCCCCACTGTCCTGGCCCGCCTGCACTGCCCCACCCTACCATACGTCCCTCCCCACCCACACCGTCCCACAACGCCGCCGTCGATTGCTTCGCCCACATATCCCACTGGGACCAATACTCCGGCCGCTCTACCACCTCTGGCCTCGAATTATACCATGACGGTTCCGCACCTTGCCTCACCCTCTTCCGCATCCGACTCCGCGGATTCATCTCTGGGATGTACTCGTCCGCGATCCGGGTATCCGATACCCACGGGAGATGATCCAACTCTGCGACACAGCGGCGAACACGGGCCATGATAGAGGAGAGACAGCCTTTGGAGGTCGAAGGCGAGTCAAGGGCTCCACTACTGGTGGGGAACCTGGGATCATCCACGGGGAACGCGAGCGTGGAGGGGAAAAATGGGCGAACGGGACCGGGGACCGGCTCGTGGAGAGTCTGGGAGCCTTCCTCTACGGGAGATGCAACGGGCTCTCGCCCTCTCACCGAAAGATTTTTTGGCACGGCCAAGGCGGGTGACGGCATGCGTACAGACCGGATCGAGTTGGGGCGAGGGGAGGGCGGGGTGGAGGGCGAGACGACCGTGATGGGGGGCGGGATCTCTACGGGGGGCGCGGGCACAGGCGACGTACGCAGAGGATAAGGGAAGACGGCGGGTGTGGCGCCAAGATTCGTCGGTCGCACATAGGGCGAGGCGTACGGCGTGGCGTCGTACTGCTCGTCCGTGCTCGGAGTCGCTTCCCTCGGCGCACTCAATCTGGGAACTGGCATTTCCACAGTCTGGCTTTCGTGCGTACTTATCCTCGGGATGTGTGGGGTAGACTGGTACCCAGATAGCTTCTTCAGACCCTTCCAAACTGACTTGATCAAACCCACGCCGCCACCCTGGCGCTCAGGTTGATATGTATACGGGTCCATGATTCCGTCCTGCGTGTATAGATCGTCCACCGCCATGTGCTCTCCAACCGTCGGCGCAGGACTGGGGGGAACAACGCTCGGTGGACGGTACGCGGGGGAGGACGGTGCCTGCGGGGGAGGTAACCATGGTGTCGGAGGTGCATTAAGCGTTTGTGGCGTCGGGTCGGGGGAAGATATCCATGTCACGTCTCTGACGCGGGGCGTCTGGTGCACGGAACGGCTGTAGCGGTTTCGGCGTGGTGAGTGTGCGGAGTTGCGGCGGTATAGATCATTGTCATCGTTGTTGGTGTACGTCTCTGGAACGTGCACGCCGCGTGGAGAGGGATAGTTCATGGATCGAGATCCCATTGGATGTCTGCGTTGAAACGTTGATGTCTGTGGTGATCGTTCGAGATAAGATGAGGTGAGTGATTTGCCTTGGGGGTTTGCTGGGGACCTCCCGTGCTATGAGGATGAAAAATTCAAGAGGAAAAGGGACATGGTCGTCGGATGGAGCTTGAGAGCCACTAATTGGCATCGCTTGTACACAACAAGTGTTTGTTACTCGTTTAGGTATCCAGTACTATTTCGAAGGACGGCCATGTCGATCACCAGCTTGAAGAAGAACAATTGGTGCACGACCGTCAGTCTCCACCATCTCACCCCCATGATTTCCAAACGTACTGGCCAACACTCGTCTTTAAATGACTCATATGTGGAGGACTTGGACATGGTAGAGCAGATCGTTCACTGCTATGAACTTCACGAGGCCCTGTCTTCCCAGATTCGCCATTTGAGTCAGGTAGAACAGCAAGTAGCGTATGATGCTGCTTACCTGCAACAACCCGATAAACCAAACAGTGTGCCAATGAACAAGCGTCTCCTAAAGCCATTCTTCGAGAAATGTCAAGCTATTTTTCAGTCGAACCCCACGACCACCAACTTAGAGTAAGTACGGTAGCTGTCTTCTGCACCGACTCACGATCTCATCAATTCCTCCCACCAACAGCCGATTTCTGGTCACGTTCGCTTGCTTTGCGATGCGCTCGGTCTTAGCTTGGAGCTGGACTCACATCCTAAAAAGGACTTAATCATGGGCGAAGCGAGTCGCGTTGCGTGAGTACATGCACATCCTCGAACATAACATAGCAGCAACTTGATTCTAATCGTGTTACGATAGAGTGGAGACGATATTGAGCACTCAAGCACATTTACTTTCATTGCATAAACGTTCCGACCTCCCGGCCCACGTCACACAGGCTCTGTTTCCTGACTGCATCGGTGATATCTCGCCCTCTGACCCTCTGGAAAAACCGGAGCCGTTCCATGTCAGAAAATCGTTCAAGTATCGCGATAACCAGACTGGCCATTCCGTGACTTGTCTGGTCCACGACTGCGGCACTAGCCATCTTATGGGCGATTGGTTTGAAGTTTCATGTGGCTCAGAAGAACCACTGAGGATCATGCAGGATGAAATGTTTTAGGAGGCGCGTGCAACGGATTCGGAGTGAGCGGGATGCGGTGGGTGTTACAATTTGTTGCAGGGCGGGTAGGTCATTGTCTCCGTGCTCACAAGGTACATTGGATCTAGAGTTGGTACAAAGTGACCGTTAGTGAGTGCTGAGTACTGAGCTGTGGTAACAGACCTGAATCAGATGTTAACATTTCAGACAGAAACTACCTTCTCATATTGAGCGTTCTTGAGTGACGGTCGCGTCGTTTCCACAATTCCATGTACCTTGTCAATCGTGCAGCGCAACCGTCCATTGGCGATAAATCGTGAGAGCTCGCTGAATTCTTCATTGAGTCGTGTTCACCAGATAGGCGGAGTCACCCGATCCTGCGTTGTTCTGTCTAGATAAGTGTTAAATTTGACAGTGTGGCACATACATGATAACGAGCTTCCTCTTGAGCCCGAAAGCTCGAACGCTTTGCTGTAGAATCGACAAGTTTAGAGTCTGAGTTTGAAATCTAACATAAAAGATGTACGGGCATGCGGCTCAGCTCGTCACTTTCATATCTAGCCGCCACGCCTCACAGCATTGAACAAACTGCTGTCAGAAGGCTACAGAAGCACCACATTCCCAACTTGCATACCCACTATTGAATTGCTCCATGGGCCATAGTACCCCTCCATCCCAGGTTGTTAAGTCGGTAAGTATTCCGATCATTCATCTTCAAGCAAAACTAGTAAACTGTTGTTTTGTATCTTTTCCTAGCTTATATCTGGCCCGCCAAAGCGGCCACTGCAACCAAAGCAACCAAAACCCTCAGAGACCAACCCCCCGAAGAAGTAACAGCTCCCTCACTTCATTTGCATATGTACATTGTACGTATGGAAAAGGTGGACTGGTCCTAGTAGTAGCTCCGAATGATCCCTTTTATGAATGTTGCGTATCCAACTGCAGCCGCACCCTGTTGTGAAGTTGTATTTGTGGTTATTCGAACACCAAGAAAGATGATCGCTATCCGTGCTCCCGGCCAGAGTATCAGACCTTTACTCCTGTCTCGAATTGCATTCAGCAGTTCATGACCAGAGTCTGCAGGCCGAGAGCACCCAGATCTAACAACTCCGGGCGAGATGCTCCATGCATTGAATATTCTCAGTCGAGATCCCCCCGCTGGTAATCTAGAGTAGGCTTAGCATTACGATGATCGTCAATGACCACCTCGACGAAGCTGCCAACAAAACCAAATAAAGGATCCAATGGCTGCTCGATTCGATCGAGGGGAACCCAACTACCCTTTACACGTAGTGTTACACCAATTATAAAGAAATGTTCCTCACTTACTGCAAAACGCTCTCGGGATGACAGCGATTCGGTGGTCAAACACCATCGGGACCGACGATCAAACTACTTCCTGTCTCCGAGTCTGAACATCCGAGTCATGGCAAGCGTTCAGGCTCAGGCCCATAACAATGGCGTGACCATGATAAACGTATTCGTATGGCGTGCATTTCGACAGTCGCCTACAAACGCTTTGCGAACATGATTGCAATGATCAATCACGAAATCGCACTTGGGATATAGCGAGGAGTCTGCATGCCAGTGGTACTCCAGGAGGGACCCCAAATCACTGGGCCGGATGGATACAATCACTGCAAGAACATGTTGAAGGAACATATTCACAGCCATCTGCTCGTCGAGAGATCCAGGACAAGATATAGGGATTGCAGGCTGTGCATCAGGGATTGAGGTGACTGATGTAAAGTAGCTCTGGGGTATGATTTGGGGTATGATTTCGGATATGACAGACGAATGCCTATTGTACATCTTTCGAAATGTCTCGAATTTTTATTCCCCTTTCGTCGTCAACCGAAAAAGGAGGTTCGAGGGGTATATCTACTGGCATCAGTCTAGTTGTAGTACTTGTATATTACTCTTCCGGGTCGCGGCGGCAACGAAGGTCTCGCAGACGCCACGGAAACCTTGCTATTAGATCCGACCACCATCCACTATAGTCTCGCGCCCACCAGATGGGTGAGGAGGTCAGAGTGCCAACCAAAACCGCACCAGCCGCAACAGTGCCCAAGGTGACATGATCACTCGATTTGAAAATGATGTAGGATAATGCCAACACGAAGAAAATCATCCTACAGTTCGGTAAACTGAGTGAGTTGAGGCACGATGACGGTCAACACATACGCCCAAATTAATAAATGAATAATGCAAACGGCAAGCTGTACACGATTCCCAGAGGCTTGAATCCTCCCCACCGAGTCGTGACGGACAAGAACCATGCCTGGAAGTTTGTCAGATGCTTAATCAACGAACACCATGCGGAACGACGTACAGCACTAACTGAGTCGTCTAGGGCACGGCTCTGTCTCGCAAGCAGTAGAGATGAGAGTAAAGAACCAACGACAGTCAGCAACGACATATAGATCGCGACTGTGGTCACCGATTGTGAACCGCTACCCACGCTATCGATCGCTGGCACAGCTAGAAAGGTGACGTTGACAACCAATATGACAGTGGACTGCGGACATTGCAAAGTCAACTGCTAATGCGTACACTCAGCGAGTTGATTGGTGATTTACCCACATAGATCGTGATTCCGCTCCATTCACTGCTCAACTTGCTCGAGAATGTTTCCCAGCGTGCATAGTTGACGATGTTGTCGACCCAGATGCTCTTGAGTTCGTTGATGTGGGCAGATGGCGCATAGAAGAGGGACATATCCAATGGCACGAACAGGAGAGAGTTCTCATCTTCATGATCACCTCCGATATAGACCGATAGGTTGGCTTCTAATCGTGCTCCCGGTTGCCCATAGAAGCTGTAGAGCTTCATGGCAGCTGAAGCTCCAATCAGTGATAGGGAAATGGGAAAGCAGAAACCACCGACCAAAAATGTTCATCACACGGGCTAGGAAGAGGATGAACGATGCGTAACGGTGGATCTTAGATTGTGGACCTACCTACAACCCACAAGGCATACTCATCGATTACACCAACCCTCGCTAGTAAATTTAGTATAAGCCTGGCATGTCATCAGTGTGAGCAGACAGAACGTTACACTGAAGGTATGGTGCCAGTGTCAGCAACCTCGCGAGCTCAGTCTCATTAAGCGTTGACAGTGGTGCTGTAGATGTGGTACGATCTAGCCAGCCCTTCAGTGACCATTTCCGCACTGAGTGTTGAGACCAACCTGCACAAGCATGAGCAATGATCCCGTAAAACTCAGTGACATGATCTTGAGACACAGAGCTACAGTTCGGATACTGCTCGCAGTGCAACCTATAATTATGAGTCTTCATCTGAAGTGTTCTCTCTGTTCCACCTACCAATATTGAAACTCGATGGCATATCCTGTATCACATCAGGGGAGCGAGAAAAGTCGAAAAAGCTTCGAGTGACTCACTGATGTGACTGACCGCAGTGACACCTTGTAGATCATCGAACGCAGGCAGATTCGTCGTCTCAAAATCGTCGACCCAGAATACCACACGGGCCCCATGGTTGACGAAATAGTAGAGCCATTTTCTACTACTCTCTTCTTCATGGAGTTGTATTACGAGTTGCGTACGTGTTTCCTGGAAAGGTGGTCCTGGAACCGCTCGATTTTCCCTTTCCCGTAGAAAGTCGATACATTGATCAATCTCAACTAGATTTTGTTGCGTAAGGTCGATGTCTGTGAAGACTTGCTGCAGGGTAACCAATGAGAGAGCACACTAAACTACTGAACGCCCAGGCTCGAACCTTATGGGGATTGAAGAAATAGCGTGCCCCTGCTGGATGCACAATTCGTTTCCATACGCCAGGTGTTTTCCTGTAGGAGAAGCCATTCACAAGTGAAACTACAACGGCAGTATTTGCGCACGCGCTCTGAGTAATCAATTGTCCCAGCGCTGATATATCGTTCGTTTGCCTTTTTCTCTCTTCACAGAAGAAAGGAAAGCAAAGAAACCTTCAGTGACCGGCTAGAATGACTGTGATAGAACACGCCCTGATACATACGTCGGCTTGCGTCGTTGCCTGCGATACTTCTGAATTTGCTCCGGTGCAGCTGGTATGGCGCTGAGAGTTGTCATAGCAGTCACACGTCGCGTGGCGAGCGATACATCTGGCGCGGAGGCAGGACTAGGCATCGACGGGAACAAGTTCAAGTTGCTGGGGGGACCATCATGAACTGCTGAAGCGGAGAAGGAGCAAGACCCGGTTACACTACCAGTGACTACACACTACTTTACCGACCACAACAACCAGTTCCTCGCCTACTGTAGAGTGTGGAGGAACGACAGCGATCTATTATCAAAACTGGAACGAACCGAGACCACTGCTAACACCCATAGTCGTGCTTCAGGGTACTCAGCACAGCAAGATTCGTATCAGAGCGTGGCCAACAAAGTTCGCTCGGGGCTGAGCGAGATAGGTGTCTCGGCAAAGGCGACAGGCCCTGCCAAGCTGTTGCTGCCTGATCTGATGGAACCAGCTCTGAACATGGCTAGTGTACGAGCCTACTTCCAAGGTGGGTTTCCTGTAAGTTGCATCATTTTATTGATGACGACGGCCGCACAGTCTCTTACGAACGCTTCGTCGACATGGTACCGATGGCTGTTGAGAACGGAATCGTGCTGAGTTTATACAGCGGCATTGACAAGGCCCACCAGGAAGGGCTTCATATCACTGAATCGGGTGGATACAATTGCTGCTTCGAAGAGCATATTGGAGGGGTTTAGCAGTGTTGTGGCTACGCGCCAAGAGGTTCAGAAGAAAATGGAGAGGCTTCTGCCCCATTATACGTCCCTCCCCACCTACACCGTCCCACAACGCCGCCGTCGACTACTTCGCCCACATATCCCACTGGGACCAATGCTCCGGCCGCTCTACTACCTCTGGCCTCGAATTATGCCATGACGGTTCCGCACCTTGCCTCACCCTCCTCCGCATCCGACTCCGCGGATTCATCTCCGGGATGTACTCGTCCGCGATCCGGGTACCCGATACCCACGGGAGATCATCCAACCCGGCGATGAAACGACGAACACGGGCCATGGTGGAGGAGAGAGCCTTTGGAGGTCGAGGGCGAGTCAAGGCCTCCACTACGGGTGGGGAACTTGGGCTCGTCCACAGGAAACGCGGGCATGGGGTGGGGCAGTGAGCGAACGGGATCGGGGACCGGCTCGTGGAGATTCTGGGAGCATTCCTCTACGGGAGATGCAACGGACTCTTGCCCCCTCACCGAAAAAGTTTGTGGGACGGCCAAGGCGGCGACGGCATGCGTACAGACCGGATCGAGTTGGGGAGAGGGGAGGATAGAGGGCGGGATCTCTACGGGGGGTACCGGGCGCAGGCGACGCACGCAGAGGGTAAGGGATGATCGATGACGGCGGGTGTGGCGCTGAGATTCGTCGGTCGCATGTAGGGCGGGCGTACGGCGAGGCGTCGTACTGCTCGTCCGTGCTCGGAGTCACTAGTCACTTCCCTCGGCGCACTCAGTCTGGGAGCTGGCATTTCCACACTCTTACTCTCGTACGAACTTGTTGTCGGGATGTATGGGACCCAGATAGCTTCTTCGGACCCTTCAAAACTGACTTAATCAAACCCACGCCGCCACCCTGGCGCTCAGGTTGATATGTATACGGGTCCATGATGCCGTCCTGCGCGTATAGAGTGTCCACCGCCATGTGCTCTCCGACCGTCGGTGCAGGACTGGAGGGAACAACGCTCGGTGGACGGTAGGCGGGGGAGGACGGTACCTGCGGGGGAGGCAACCATGGTGTCGGAGGTGCATGGAGCATTTGTGGTGTCGGGTCGGGGGAAGAGGTCTGTTACGAGTGACACACGGCCGGACAATGGTGAGTAGGATTATGTAAACCGAACGTAGGTATTTTCCTCTCCTTTCATTTTCCTCTTTCCTCAGTGGGTTGTGCGGCGAGACGCTGATGCTATAGGCACCTAGGACTCCTTTCCGTTCTCCACACTAGGGGAGTGCATGCGCGCCACCGGCTGGTCTGCCCATGCAAGCACGTAAAGGCAGTAAGTCCCACTCTGAATTCTGCCACATTTGCCACCCCCGCTCAACCAATTTTTGAACAGAAACATGTTCCCCATCATCGTGATCTTGCCATCACTCACCGCGCTCATCACGAGTTCTTACCCTGAGATGCAGAGGAATACTTTCTCTGCGCTGACAAAGCGTCAGTCGTGAAGAGAGCTCGTTTCTGTCCAGGGAGTGTCCCTGTTTAGACTCGTTGTTCTGGTCCATTAAGGGTCGTGTTCTCCGTCTAGTGTAAGATTTCACAACCGCTTGTCAATCCGGCGAACAATTGTCTGGTGTACGTATTCGAGGGTACCGGACGACCGCTCTGAAGCGATTGTAAGTTTGTGTCATTGTTAATGGAAAGTGCTTTCTTCCTAATACCTGACGTGACCCTCCGCTATCGGGGTCCTTACACTGAGGTGAAGATGATGCCTTTCTGCACGGTCGCTGCGTCCGTCATGAGGAGATCTGTCCAACAATCGTCTCTGTTTCGTTGGGCACTTCCGATCCCTCAAGGATCATGTTCTCTGTCTGGTCTAAGAGCGTAGGGGCTGATTTGTACCACCCTGCCTTCATTCTGAAGTCTTGATAACAGAAACAAGTTCTCCTGCAGAGATATAGACGAATGAAGAGGAGGGTTGATCTAGTACACAGTTTTCCCACGGGGACAAGATCATCATCATCATGACGCACGGGTGTCCAATAAACGTTCTGCGACACTGGCAACACACCGTGTTGATAGGGTTCGTGGCCACGAAGGAAAACAGTCTAGAACGCCTGGTGCGAATTCGACCTGTGGATACGGTCGGGGACTCCCGCGGCTCCCAGGGGGCTGGTTGTTTCCTAATGCCGCCAAATTCTACGCAGGTTCTCCGACGATATGAGTCCTCACTGCATTTGTTCGTCCGAAGAGTTTCATCTAGCACGTCTTCTCGTTTCCGGGGTTTTTCTAACGACTCGTACGTAAAGGTTTGAAAGATCGTTTCCATGGCTGATAATGGCCATGTGTAGCCTAGATCTGTTTAGAACGTCCAAGCTTGTCTCCATCATTCGATTCACGCGTTCACCTATCGATACGGACCTCGCGCGATCCATGAGTGTCGCCAGTACGTGCTATGTTTCACTGAGTACAGTGAATTGACTCACTCCCAAGTTTCCCCCTATGAACTGATTCTCTCTCTCATGATTGACGCCACTGAAACCGTCCAAGACTCTCCTCACGGTCATACAGATGAGGCCGAAATGAATTACAGTAACATTCTCGGACGGGCCGCCCTCTATTGCTCAAATGCTGCCGATAGATGGATGTGAGACGCAACCCACAACACCACTCCTATGGCTCATGTTCGTCGACCACTATACGAGTGATTGAGATACGCCTTTCCATATCGACGGTGTCGGGCATCGCATCATCCATTTTGAGGTCAAACTCCAAGCTCGACAACCGATTCATATTCAATCCCCCGTATCTCTGTGTACGGACTATTAACAAATTGGTGTCAGAATCCCAAAGGGACTTCTTCGTTTACCACGGTATGTCGGCCAACTCACTTCCCGCGAAGGGTTTCAAGTGGGAATTTCTGGCGCGAAGATCTCCAAGAGGCATGTATGTATTTTCCCCCGTCCTACCACGACCATGCGATTCGTGCCAAGGGATCTCGTCATGAACGGTGACCTTGGCAATCTAACTGGGGCCCATTCCGTCTCCTCTCCTTGCATTCCACCTCATGGTATCTGCATATATCGGCCTGTCGCGACTCCAAACCCCCACGGTATTATTACGATCGCAAGCTCCGACCCGTCAACTCCACGCTTGACCCCGTGCAGTTCGAAAGCACCATGACCTTCCGATCAAGTGCCGTATCCTCAGTCACGGGTATCCAAGGCTCGTTCCGTTTAAAAACGAGATGGCAAGTAATTGGCAAAAACTATGACGTGACTCTGGATTTCACACACCATTCCAATGGAACGAATATGAAAACGCCATTACCATGTTGCTGCATGTCTTGGCAACGCTGCTGACGTTGGTGGACATCTGCAGCGGGCCGAGGGTAACACGGACAGCAACACCCTTACAACCGAAAAGCCTCCAGCTTTTGTTCCCACACCCGTGAAAAAAGTTCCGTTAGGTGGAGCACAGGGTTCCTGACAGCCGAGTAAGTAACTTGTTCTCAACTGCTCAAGGTGGATGGGTACTGGAGGATTGGCAATGACGCAGTATTGCAATGAAACAGGGGACCGCGCTCGCATGTGGGGTCGCGGGCGGCCATCAATTTTGAAAATTTGATCGGCGGCTGTTCAAGCGTTCGAGGCCATGATGATCGTGGAAGGCGGCATAGTGCTCATCGGTATCCACCGTTTACTGTATCGACTCGAGCTGAGACTCAAGTGCGACAGTGATCATACGTCAAGACTCGATGTTGGCGACACGAACCAACTCGGGAGGGTACCGACCGGTGTGGAGACGAAGATTACCCTCGCAGAACCGCGTCGATGGTGCGTCGATCGATTTTTTTGCTGTGCAATTCGGCGCCACTCTCGTGTGCCACTTTAGTCACGGAACTTTAATGTTGCCGACCCATCCAGTATACTGCATTGAGATGAGATGAGATGGGGATAACAACGACGTAGGTCTAGACCCCGAAAGTGTTCCAAGAGAGAACGATTCATTTACGCCGTCGAATGGCTCGATCAGTCCAGCGCTTCATGCTTGGCCGGCGCCCAAGTATGATGGGATCATCATAACTTCACGAGAGCCCTCCTTTTTTTAGGGGGTCGAATGTTTAGACTACCTAGACCCGCGAAGGGCAGAAATTGCACCTGATGCGGCGTTCGTGATTACGGGCATCTCGACTGGAAAGGTCCTACGGACGTTCAAAATTCGTTTGTCTGACGCTCGCGGAATTCATGATCACCACTACCAAGTTCATCGCGGTCCGCCAAGGACGAGATCGGGTAGTAACAGTACGCGTGCAGGCTGTGCGTCGGACGTGCGGCGATCGATATGTCCCGACGCTTCATCTCGCGATGATGCCTAACTCTGGTCGGATCATTGCTGCGTGAGGTGGATTGGATGATCGGACAACGGAGCATACCCAAGGTCCACAGAAATGCAATACATATTACTAGACACGCCATGGTGTTTGTACGTAAGCTATAAGAACACAAAACCAACCCAGAACGACATGTCTATCCAATTGATACCATAAAAACGCAATAAAGAAAAAGCGTCCGCGCGCTGGTCGGATCAATTCAATTATTCATGACCCACCACTTCACCGCCTGACACGCCCCAATCTCGGGATGTAATAACACTGCAGAAAGCCAATGCTGCAACTGTCGTCGTCGATGATCTAGAAACACAGGTCGGTAGCGCGAAAGGGGCGATTTGGGGGGAAGCGCGGGGACAAAGTGTCGTTGGTGGGGCTGCGAATGGTGAATCAAAACGAGAGAGACACAAAAAGGAGCAGGATCGCACGGGTAGACTCCGCTGAAGCGCTTGATAGAGTGCCACAAAGGCGCTGTATCGTTTATGTGCGTGTATCGTCGTGCTCTACAATAGTGGCCAGGTTGGAATGAGGTTGTGTGGGGTGGGGTGGGGGACCGACCTCTTTCGTTCGTATGACACAATCGTACACTTGTTCCAGGTTTCGATTTCGATCTCGACTGCAAAGAAGAGACGTACCGACGTATGCGCCACCCAACTTATCGCCCACGTTGGTCCAGCCGCTGATCTGGACGTCCCTCGCGAACGCACGGCTCTCACCCGAGTTATCACCGAGCCATATGCCATGCGAAAAGACCGACGGAGCACCTTGGGATAGATGGACCGAGGCGCGTGATGCACGGTCTGGCTCCTGCATGTCCATGAGGGTCCTTGTCACCCTCAGTCTTCCCTCAAGAAAACTCGGCACATACGCACGTCACAGAGTTCATCGTAAAAGCGGGATTCCTCCTCGACGTCAATCTTGTCTGGGATAATGACTAGGAGACCAGTCGCATTTTGAAACGGGTGTGTGTTCGAAGAGGAAGATGGGATGCTGGAGGACTTGGACTGCGGCATGGCTGCCAAGTCACAAAGTGTCGTGGAACCGGCCGATTGGCGATTCATCATGTCATGTGATCACTACATTGGGGAACAAGTTCGGGATATGATACACAAGATATCTACTTGGTCGTGCTCACTGGCTCTCGACGATCGCCTTGATCATCGCCCCACCAAGCTTGTTCGCCTCCTCAAACCTTGACTCAAAGAACGCAGCCGTCTGCGTAAACCTGTCCTTGTACAACTCAAAGTTGCCAAACGCGACACACTGACTCCATCCCCGTGCCGCAACGACAAACTCCAGATCGTCCGAACGGTGCGTCACATCGTACAACGCCGCATGGACTGCCGCGTCCAAACGCGACACAGAGCGAAAGAGGTACTCTGCTACCCCGATCCACATCCGGAACACGGGTGTCGCCGCGAGGGCGAGGTGGTCAAACGGCTGAATCGAGAGACGGGACCAACAATCCACCATCGCGAGCAGTGCGAGATGGGAGTTGATTCGCGGTGCGGTGGCCCCCGTGGGCGAGCACCGACCGTTCCCTCCGATGGTGAACTGGTCCAGGACGTCCTCGGTAAGGAAGATGGGCGTTGATCCGCCTTCCTCGGTGTCCTTGATCCCAAAGACTTTCTCCCGGGCGGCGTAAACGCGCTGTCGGAGACCGGCATAGTCTCCCGCGAGCATGAGTTTGAACAGGTCTGTGGCGCTCGAAGCGTAAGTGTCGATTTGGATCTTGGCAGAGGGATTTAGGATAGCGAGGCCGGCATAGACATGCCATTTGTTGGCGTAGATTCGAAGCATGATGTTAACCTTGACAGTTTCAATACCTCCGACATACTGGCCGTGTTCCCAAGGATATGAGCGCTGGGCAGCCCATGCTGTACCCATGCTAGCGTGAGAGACATTAAGATTTGATTTGCCGGTCGCGAAGGAAAGGAAGGGGCATACGTGAGGAAAGCAGCGTGAGTGACTGCTTGGACATTGGCGGTGACGAGGTCGTGATCCTCATAAGTGAGGTAAACATAACGCGATTTAAGGCATCTAAATATGCTCTCGACGAGGCGGACGCTTTCATCTGAGGCACGGTGTTTGATAATGACCTAGAAGGCGGTGTGAATTGGGAGTAAATAAATGGGGTGAACGGCGCGGTAACTAAGTACGCACGAAGGGCTGACCGACCGGGGAAACAGTGGGTCCGTGGAGGGAGTGTATCGAGACAATGTGAACATCTGTCGGAAGATAGGTTTCAAAGGCAACTTTTTCCGGCGCTTTGACGGAGGTCTGTCCAGAAACGATGGCACCAACTTTAGTTGCTAAAAGTGATATTGATTCCCATGAGCGCGGTGAGTGACAGTACAATGGCACGGGTGGCAATACTTACAGGGGCCATATTCTTGTACTACACGCGCGATGTACTCAGCCTCCACGGAGTACACGACGAGGTCCGAGATCCGGGAGACGGCATGACCATCTCTGTGGACAGTGATTCCGGGGACGTCTAGGAAGATAATCGTGAGAAAGGATGTGCTGGTGAGATGAGAGATGAGACCTTTATACGTGTGTTTCAATGAGTCATATTTTTCGGGAAGATCACAGACGCTAATTCTTTCGGCGGAAAACGTCAAATTGAGGCAGCGATGGGAAAACGGGACGTACTTTTTCCAGCCGGCGTTGGAAAGAAGCTTGGCGTACATGGCGCCCATGGCACCCATGCCGATCAAACCAATTGTCGGGTGTTGGTCAACAGGATGACCAGGACTGACGTCGACGGGAATGGTCATGGCTAAGAGAGAGAAAAGAGGGGAAGGAACGAGCGATAAATCAGCGATAGCGGAGAGCTGAAGTATTGGGACAGAAAGCGGCGGGGCCAGCAGCACAGATTGAACTAGCGTAGCATGATGGCGGTGGTTGGCCTGTGCCGTTGGGAACGAGGCGAAAGAGAGGCAAAGTGATAACCCCAAATGGGAAATTCGTAACCAAGTAGTCCGTCATCACTCCACCCCGAAACTTTTACTTTTTTTTTTTTTTTTTCCTCCATCCTTTGAAAGGGCTCTACACCATCGACTTTCTTTCAAAAAAAACAAAAAAACAAAAAAAGGAATAAAACATAAACGGACATAGTCTCGTCCTCTCCTCGACCGGTTTGCGTGAGTGTTTCAACGTTACTGTTTCCCCCTGTCAGTCTCTAATGGTCTCTGTGCTGATGGCGGTTCTCTCCAGCCGTGCTTTGGTCAACGTTTTCCCTTGCAGGATTTCCATTCGGTGTATGCAGAGGTTCGTCTGGGATGTGTCTTCCCCGCAGGTTGTTCATTAATACTTCTTCTCCAGCGTACAAGTTTGATATCTCCAGCTGGCAGCCAATCCCACACTCCTTACTAATACCCTCCCCTCATTTTTTTAAACATCTAATCCCCCAGTTCTATCTCCACACCTTCTTCGAGACGTACTAGCATCGCTCTCCTCTTGGCTTCCAACCATCATTGATCCAGGCGCCAAATCCGGCTGGCCCTGTCGCTCTCTGACTCCTCCGGAACTCTATTTTGGCTCCGGCGCACGCACTACGTACTTTGTTGTATCTCTGTTTGCCCCGTTTTCAGCCCTTTGCGAGTTTCTACCGAACCATTCAGCAACTTGTATCTGCTTTCCCTTTTCCCCCTCGAATCTACAGATCGTCCATTATTGCCCTTGCGAGTATTATGTATGTTTCCGCATTCCCTCCGTGTTCGTTCGATCGTCTTGATCGTTTCCCCAATCTAGGCCATTGCTCGTCAACCATTTTTAGGGTCTACGCACTTGCCAACATTGCTCTTCCGACTGTCCGTCTTAGCTTCCCCTCCCACTCTACGTCTGCTCATTCACGTTGTTCTCTCAGATTACAATGTTCGCTGCACTGCCAGGCTCGAGTCCGCGCCAGCGCAGTGCATCACGCTCCACCGATGATCGCTCTTCCACTAAAGACAGACCCCGCAAATTCCTCCACCGTTATGTCCATGACCTAAGCATGTCTTCCCAGTCATTGGCAACTACGAACTCCCATCATGATGATCTACCCACCTCGTCAGCGCTCCAGTCCACCCCCATGACTTCCCCCTCCACCGGCCTTTTCCCGGGATCTATTTCATCCGCAACCTCCGAGTCCGCGCCCAGCGCAGAATCACAATATCAATCCGAGTTTGGTTTCTTGACGCCCGGCTCTTCTGTGCATTCTCCCATACACGGATCGGCCTCCTCCGGCTATTCTCATCCCGTCCCCCCGCGCTCCCGATCCACGACCGAATCAGAACCTCAAGCGTCGGCATCACGAATGCCTCGCAGATACCCTTCCAGTCACTTCTCACATCGTCCTTCGACCGCACCCCATTCTCCATCCATCTCCCCCACCACCAGTAGCATTGACAACAGTCCAGTCGATCACCACACGCGCTCCCACTCACGACTGACCGTGAGCATTAAAAACCTCTTCTCCAAATCCGCCGTCACATCGCCTTCCCGCTTCTCCTTCAATTCATCCGCGACCACGCCTTCAGATAGCGAAGCGCCTTCTCGTTCGTTTCATGGCCTTGCCGCGGCCGGCAAATGGCCCATGACACATCGGAAATCACGCCCACCCGATCTGGAGATCTCGGAGAGCGTCGCCCCTGCCCTGCCCAGCCCCAGTCGCACTTCTAATCCACCGATAGATGTACATCGTCGATATGCGAGCGAAGCAGTTGCCAAAATGTACAATGCCAGAACGGGCAGTGGTCTCCCAACGAGCCAAGAGAGTCTCGATGTCCCAGTTCGAAACGTACCCCTTCCCTCAGCTCATGGAAGGGAACCTAGAACGCGAAACGTGCTGAGACGCCGCCCGAGCGGCTCTGCCAAGCTCCTCAAAGGATGCGAGTGGGGCACGAGCGGTCCTTCATGTTCACGTGAAGGCGGTGCAGACCGTCTTCGTCTACCGCCCAAGGAAGGCGTGTCGCGCCAAGGCGGGATGCTTTTCCCACTGACTGCAGCCGGTGCGGTCGTGGAGGCCTATAAACAACAGGAACTTCATCACAACGACACGCCCAGCTCTCCCAAACTATCAACTAAGAACCGGATGCGCTCGTCCCACGATGGTAGGTACGATCGCGGTCACTTGGAGCACTCGCCAACGCCGTACTACGCCGTCTCCGGCACGTCGTCGGGACGTATTATGCAAGTGGGCGGTCCAGATGATCGGTGGAGCAGGTTCGAAGCGGATCAACGCACCGGGGTTATACCGCAAGCCACGTCGTCGCACCAGCCGTCTGCATCCGACCCGGGTGGTCGCAGCATCACACGCAAGGTCTCGAGTCGATGGCGAAAAGTCAAGGGAGGAGTAATGTCGGAAGAATCGCCTTCGCGTGATAGAGGCCACTCGAAAGGGCGGTCTAGCCTCCAGGAGATGTGGGGAGGTGACAAGTCGGGCGCGCGGTCGGCGGGGCGATCCATGGATGGGATGCCGAATGCGAGGGACGGCGCATGGGCAAGTCCGATGGAGGATTATGCACGGTCAGGGTCTGAGGTGGGGGAGGGTGGAAAACTGTGGCGGTTGATGCGACGGATCAGCACGGGAGGTCTACGGGACCGATTTCAGTCCGACAATGTCGTTCCGCCCGTACCTGCTATTCCAAAGGAGCTTCTGGAAAAGGTGAACCCAGGCGAACGCGGCAACAAGTCTCTGTCGCTGTCACACCACCAGCCATTATCGTCTTTGCAGGACAAGGACCACACCCGGACGTTCACGGCCCCGAAAAACATCGCTGTCGCTCGACCAAATTTAGCAACCGCCGCCTCCTCGCCCAACTCATCCGACGTCGCCTCTACGCAGTTCTTTCACAAAAGTCGTTCAGTGCGCTCCTCGGTGTCCTCTTATGGTGAGGCTGTTGCTGTACCCCCCATACCAGAGATCATGGTCGATCGACACATCATCACACCACGTGAACAGCTACGTTTAGCTGACAACCAAGTTGAAGGTGGTGAGCCAGGCACGTCATCGATGTCTGTGCCGCGATCTCCTCGTCGGTCGACGTCTGTTCCCGTCGGTCTGAGGACGGTCGAGGATGCTGAGGGTGACCGTGTACCGTTGCCTTCGCCTCGTCGTGGGACGTGTTCTGGCGAATCACCTTCCTCTTGTTCTTCGAGACCATCTTCTACGTCTGCATCTATTCCTGGGAGTGCGCGTGCGTCGTATCAAGGCCGCGGACCTGGTCTTGGAGGGTCACGAATGCATAATGGGATCGTGTCGTTGTCACCGCCGCCAAGACCAGCAAGGAATTCGAGGCGTGGAGAGGATGCGAGCATTGGGAGTTCGCCTCCACACTCGATGGCGGCCAAACAGGTGGATGATGATATTGGAGTCGTACGACAGATGGACCGAGTGCCGAGTTCACAGAGCGACATGACCGCACGACTCGAGTCCCCCGAATCCGGACGATCACGAGGACAAGGAGAACACCAAGACGCGTTCCCACATACAAGCACGCAACCCACGTTCCGAGAACTCGACACGACGCGCCGAGCGCCGCTGAGCGAGCGCGAAAAAGCAGATATTTGGGACGACTTGTTGGCGCGGAGCGACAAGGCGGGTGGGACATTGCATATCAATGGTGCGGCGGAGCTCATGTCGGACAGTATGCGGTTTTCAACACACTCTGAGATGTGACCCGTTACGACTTACTTTTCTTTTTCTTGATTTATACCCTCCCCATCCTCTACGCTCTGACGTCCATAAGCCATACTGATCATTGTCACATTGATCTACCTCGACGATCTTTTTCCTGTTCTCTTTCTGTAAATCTCAACCCTCTCACGCACGGCCAGAGAGCCTTATCTATAGCGATACCGTCCCATTTCTCCCTCCAAACTAGTACCAAACGTTTTTTTTTTTTGACTCATTACTATACTTATACGCTAACCCAAAGTACTTGAGCGAGGCTATATAATGTCTTCCCTTTTTCTTCTTTTTCGTGTATTTTTTTTTCTTTCTTTTTGAAGGTAGTCACGAAGTGGGCTGTTATATACATTGTGATACGAATGCAGTATATGACAATTGATTATGAACACTCTTAAGGAGGTTACTGCGAACGCGTTGTATGTGCGTGTTTACGCGTCGCAGCAAGCCACGTTGAGGGTCCCACCGTGCGGAACTCGGAGCACGAGAACAAGAGCAGCGTTTCTACATCACAGGTCGCCAACGACGACTTCAAGACCACCCTCTCGGACATTCCAACACTTACTAATTGCTCCATCCTACATCCCTCGCAGTATCCCCTAGTGCTCGCATGACGACCGACTACTTTTTGTCGACACCGTCTACGGTGACGGTTGCGGGCTTGCTCGTCGCCGGTCTAGGTGCTGTCTATGCTTATACCCAACATACCCATACCCGTGCGGATGGGGACTCGTACGCGAGTACGTCCGGGGCGACACAAAAACGGACGAAGAAGAAGAAAGGCAAGGGTGTGGGTGTGGGTGCGGGCGTGGGCGTGGGCGTGGATGAGGGCGAGGGCGATGGCGGAGGCGGAGGTGGAGGTGGGCCAGCGATCGCCGTCCCATTCCCGCGGGTCGTTACGGTACCCGGCGATTTCGAGGGTGTGGGTACAGAGGTGAATGTGGATGTGGGTACGAATGTGGGTTCTCCAGAGGCTTCTTTGGCTGGGGCGGCGTCCAAGCAAAAAAGTGGTAAAAAGACCAAGACCGCGAAGAAGAAGAACAAGAAGCAGAAGAAGCAGGGGAAGCAGGGGAACGATAGGGACGAGCATGAGGAGGGGGAGGAGGGGGATGAGACGGGAAGGGAGGTGGGCGTGGACGACGTTGGACGTACTGCGGCCCATGGACCGCGCTCCGGCGATAGCACCGATGCTTCGGTGTCGCTCTCTCCGTCTGTGTCCGCTTCCGCCCTGGGTGCGTCCCGTGCGATGGGAAAAGGCAACCTCCGTGCAAGCACGAAACTCGCACCGCCGTCTCAACCTCGTGAGATCCGTTCCTCCCTGTCGCTCGACACCGATAGTTCATGGACGCACGTCGACCATCACCGTCTCAAGACGTCCAGGTCGGTAGATGGACAGGCCAGAAGGCCTACGGACGCCATGGACGTGACGAGCAGCGATGTCGCCTCTACAACGAGCGATTCACCCGTGGTGGAGCGTATGGACGGCGTCACCACCGACATGCGCGGAGCACGTGCAGACCTCGTGCAGCGTACCCTCGCTGAGAAACTCGTTCCGAGACCGAGGAAAACGGAAGTTGACGAGTACGTTTTCCGCTTTGATGGCGTGCATTTATTTCTACACTTCTTTTCGGTCAACATTTTTTTTTTTTTTTTTGAATGTCGACTCCCCCTGCATGTCTTTTGTGGAAACTGATGTTGAAAATTTTTTCTCTCCTTGTTTGTTAGCATGCTGGAGCAGCCTGATTTCCCCACCCTGGCGCGCGTCATGCGAGTCCAGCCTCCAGCGGACGAGATTCCCGTCCCAGGCTTCTCATGGGAGGACTATGGCGACGTCGTCGAAGGGAGCGTGCTTAACGACGATGCCGACCAAGAAGACGAAGGGGAATGGGGCATCATCAAGAGTCGACACCGTGACCGTACCCGTAAATCCCTCTTTCCCTTTCCCTCCTTGGCGTTTCTCACCGACACACAAATAAATAAATAAATAAAATTAGGATCTTCACAGATGACGATGACGAGCAACTCTACATCACACGCTTCGACGGCAACGGAAACGATGACCAAGAGGCAGCGACAAAACGCACGCAAGAGGGAGCTTGCCAAGTCTGCCAGGGCGGAAGCAGAGGCGATGCGAACGGAGGGACTCGCAAAGCATAAGCGCGAGTTGGAGCGACTCCGGATCATCGAACAATCCCAGCGGGGTGGGGGGAAACGGCCGAGTGGTGGTATGCAAGCCACGGTGGATGATCGGGGCAAGTTGGTTTGGGAGTAATTTTTTTTTGTTTTATATTCATTTTCATTTCCGGAAAAAGACAAAAAAAAAGTAGACGACCGTTGGGACGTTCGCAAATTAAGTATCTACTACTCAGCAGGGGACATGACCGGTGGATATTGTAGCTGTGACAGGATGATCTCTGGTAATGGAAGAATGCTATATGTCCTAAAATGCTTCACAACAAAAAAAAACAATGTTCACGAATGGAGCGCGAGACAAAGTCTGAGCGGGTATGACACGAGGCAGGGAAAAAAATCATGTCTGCAACGTGAATTAGCGACGAGAATAATTTTTGGTACTACCGCGTGTTACTCACACATGAGATGAATTAATAAGATCAGCTCCATGCACTTCGTTCCTGGTTGGACGGGATATCTGGGGCAGGACCTGATAGCCGTTAGCGCTCTGTGGAAGGACCATGTCGTCCTTCCCTGCCTTCTCTCGTATCTCGGCTTGAACCAAGTCCCGGGAGATTTACACCCGAATCTCCGTACCTCCCCCGAGATGGTCCGGGTAAATGGAGAGCCATGGGGGGGCCCGACGGCCCCTCCATGGCAACATCCGAGACACTCGTCGCTGACGAGTGTGGGTGTTCCATTGCCGCTGCCGCGTGTCGCAGCGCAGTGTTGCCAGGCCTTTCCGCACGTCTCGAAGAACTGGGCGCAGACGCCCGCCCGGCAAGTTGAGCGTCTGCGCGTGGCAGTTTTTTGACTGCGCATCGGTATTGAATGGTGATGTGATGGAGGCGAGGGAGAAGGGTGATTGTCTCACTGCGGTCGGAGACTTGGTTTCAGACGCGGATGGGCGTCGGACGTGGCTTGGTCCGCCACTGCCGGGAGGAGGTTGAGTGGGAGTGGTGACCGGAAGTGACCCTGGTGTAACTAGGTGAGGGGAGTTTGATGGGTATTGAGGCTTAGGTACATGATCGGCTTGGTGTGAAGACGACGGAGGCATAGCGGGCGAGTAGAGCACTGATCCCGTTGACGCATGACCAGCGTGGTATGAAATGTTTTCGGATGGTGGAGCGCCCGACATATCGGGAGACATTGAGTACAACGGCACGTTGACAGTGCCAGGCGCGGCGGAAAAAATGTGCGAGACCATGGTTTCTAGGTGATCTAACCTACCCTTGAGCTCGTTATATTCCGCCCTGCTACGAGATTTCAGTTCGTCGTACTCTGCGCGGGTGACGTATTTGTCCCTGGGACCTGGATATGAGTGCCAGGGGTGAAAGTGGATACCAAACTTGACATACACAGGCTCTAGAGTGCGCCACTGGCATTTTGACTGTTCACCGCGTCGTGTGCAGGGGCCACACGGTTGCGCCCTGACAAAGGCTGCCTTAGCGGTCTCGAGGCCGAGTGAGATTACAAACACCGAACCTGTCACATTTTATTTTCCGCCGTTTACACTCTGTATTGTATAGCCGCATGGTCAAGTTCGAGTGTAGGCATCCCCGTTGAACCAAGAGGTGTCAATGAACATCCGGGTGCGTGGTGGGCGATCCGCGTCAAGAAGGATCAGCGCGAAGTATGACGTCCAAAAGACGTACCATTACAACTCAGGGCTTGACGTCGCCGTTTCTTCTTGGCGGGTCCAGGCTGCTCCGTTTCGCCCTCGGGCTCTGAATCGAGGCCCTCACTTCGGGGATACATGCCACTCTGAGGTAGGATTGGTCGGCTGGGATGAGGATCTGTCGATCCGGAAGGGCCAGCGTAAGCACCGGGAGGCGCGTAACCGTACGACGGCGAATCCTGAGGGGGTAGATGGGGCTGGGCGGCCCCAGAGGGCGGGAGATAGGGGTGGAGTTGTCGTATGGATGGGAGAGAGGGCTGATACGTTGTCGCAGATGGGGCGATAGGGCGCGCCTGAGGGTCAGAGACAGAGGGAGGCATCATGGGAGGCGGATTTCGAGGGTGTTTATGCCCAGGAATGGGCAGGTGCCTATCCGGGTCCATAGAGTACGGATTAGCGAGACGGGGGGGATGTGGAAAGATGAAAGCGGCAGAGTGGAGCACACGAACCCGAAAGATTTAATAGGACTCTGAGCGATTGCGGGTGATGTGGCTAGAGCCTGGATATATAAGCGAACCGAAGTGGGTCTTTCGTTCCAATGTTAATAAAAGTCCGGATGACAGTCTGAGACCCGTTCGGGACATGCAGGAGCAAACAGCCGGTCTTCTGGTGAAATGACATTTTTGATCTGAGCTCACATTCAGGTCTGAACAATAAACTTTACCTTGTCAGCTTCCGGGGAACGGCAAATTCCAGGAGATGGACCTGCGGAGTATATAATTTTTTTTTTCCCTTGGGAGATGGTTGGATGTGCAAATGGTAAAGGCACGACGAGATTTAGTTCCGTAAGGAGGTGTGGATTTGGCTTTTGCATGGATTGATCTTCGGTGAGATGAGTCCGCCAATCTCCGAAGAACGACTGACATCTGTTAGCGTCGTCTTGCATGTGGCCAGTGCCCTCTTCGTTTATGACGCTCTCGTGTAGCCGGTCGACAAATTTTTCTCCTCGCATTTTCTTGCACAAAATTTTTCCTACTCGCCACCACGTCCTCGAAACGATCGATCTTTTTTCATATCCGTACGCCCGCGATGACCGGATGGACGCACCGTTACATCTCGGATCATGAATCCACTTGCAGTGGATGAGACTTACTTCATCCAGACCCAGCTACCAAAATCCAAATGATAGATACTTACATGTAATGCCAATGTTTGCCCGTTGCCGTCTTCTTCGCTTCCATGCCTGCCCTTGCCTTGCGGCCCAACTTCCGTTTCGTCCATTTACTCTACCCTTTGAGCACATGACACGTAGCCCAGCATCATATCAGCAGGTGCGTTCAACATGAGGTGAAAAGATCTTTGATCCATCATTTTCCTCCGTGGAACGTCATTTCCAAATCCGATGCTTGCGCCATGGCACCAGTTGCCGTCTATTCAGTCGTTTATAAGTATGGCAACGCACAGGCACATCCAAAGAAGAGGCGCTGCGCTAATGTCCGACCATGCTTTCACCTGCCTCTCTCGCCCTTCATCGATACCGCTACTTTTAGTTACCCCTTCCGCGCGCGCGGTAGATTCTCCTCAGCATATGTGCTAACCCATATCCTAAACCTTGACCCATCTTCGGCCGACTACTCTCTTCAACATTCCTGTTCACAGGTTACGTGCTCGTTAAATTTTCCCGTCGTAGCTCCCCCGCTCGTGTCAGAAAACATAACTCGCCTGCCAACAAGACACCGCGCAACGTTTGGCGAGTTTATTATCCTCTGTTGCTAGCCGCTTCTCCGCAAAAGCCTATCAGGGCTAGACGAAGACGTTGCGAGTAACCGCTAACTCCTGTATTTCTTGTTACCGTAATCTCCGTTTTTGAACCGCAAAATAAAGATCCCAGGTAAAAAGAGAAAAGATCATGTCACCGTTTGCACCCCTACTCTCGCTCATTGCGTCGTGTCCAGATATTCCCCCACATGTTGATGACAACGTTCGCCTCTATCGGGGCAAGAACTCCAGGCTTATCCCCTGATTCTCTTACCCCTTCGTCCCGAATCACGTCAGCCACTTCGTTTACTCCTCCTTTTGGCAACGAGCCACTGTCCGCACGTTGCCAAAGCTTCGATAACGTGTTCACCTTCGTTCAAACCTTTCTTGTTCGCTTCAATTCATTCAAGTCATTAAGACATGAATGCTTCCCAAGTTCCTCTATCGCCGCCATGGAGATACAATGTAGTACACGCATCATACGATGCTTTCATTGCATGTTGCCACCGCCCCTGAGCGGTATTACCACCGTGGAAACGCTGCTTTCCGGGTATGTTTGTCCTCTTATTGGCATGAAAACTCTAATTGTTACAACCTGTGGTGCATGCATTTCCAGCGTGCATCACTCAACGCATGCTGTGCGCCCAATTGTATTTCTTATCTCCTTTCCGCAGCCATCTTGTCGATAGATCTCGCGAAACAACGTTTGATATCAGTAACACTACTCTACAGCTTGTCTCCGACCCAGCCGGGCGGCGCGATGAACTAACTGATCACGATCAGCGGTGCAATCGCCGAGACGTCTTGGACTGATCGAAACGGGAAGACTGAAACCGGGCGCAACCTCCGACGCGATTACTTCAAACTTGTGTCCCTGCCATGACAAGCGACCCGTGCCCATCCAGCGGCTGGGCAAAACTCTTCTTTGCTCTCGGACCGGTCCTGTGTACGCAAAGTTCAAGTCCGTCTCAGGTATCACGTCATTCATATATCCACCGAGTGACATGCACAGCAAGTCCTATTAACTTTTGGACATCGGTCAGCTGGACGTATCGCATAAGGACGGTGTTATCGTTCATATAGGTGCGTTGATTAAGCGCACGGAACTCCGATGAAGGTGAAATTCACGCACCTGATGAAGTTCTCGACTGGGGAACACACCTCGTTGTATATTTCCTTCAGGACTTGCAGATAGAATCATCGTGTCTACGCTTGTTCGCGGCGCTTACGATCGTTGGTCGAGGAAAACGATCAAAACAGCCAAATTAATTTCTGTATTCCGGCTGTAGCACTGCCGGCTATCCTTTCTAGCGGCCGTCCATACGAAGTGGAGTGGGCCACATTACTCCGAGGCCATTACCCGGTGAGCCCCGCTACGGTCCGGCTCATGGAACTCAAACCCACAGAGATGAACGCCATCCCATGGTGCTTCGTAATATGTCACTCGGCCAACGCCATACCCCTCGCCCATATCCGCTGCCATCCGCTTTTTGAGTGTCCTTATCTGATCCACGAGGTTCTCAGCACCACCCGCGCTGATGAACGTCCTCGGTAAATTTGAAAATCGAACCTCGCTGCAAAAGCCACGAAGCTGGGGAGATATGGCGATTAGTGTCCGCAGCATCGTTTCCCAGAAGGCTAGTTTTGGGGTATGCCCTTCGGCCGTGTAGTCCCCATCAGAGCATATCTGCTGACACGAACGAGAGCATCGCCGATTCGGGACGCCCAGGTATGCCCAGGGCGAGAACAAAATTAAGCCTGCGGACGGAGCTGAGAAGGTATTCGATGAGATAGCGGACCAGTGCAAGCGCAAAGTTCGCTCCGGCCGAAGCCCCTCAATGTCAATGTCATTTGGAATGATTCTGGGGTCGTTCACGAGGTACCTGTCGCTTGCCAATGCATCGAGCAGGGCTGCGGTGAAAGGGTTATATGCGGGCTACGGCGCAGTACTGGAGAGCCCGATCTAGAACGTCTGGCTGAACTGCGGGCAGGTCGGTGTTAAGGTCCCGGATATCGGTCTGTCCGATGAACTGAGGAGGCGATGCAACCCCCACACTGCAAGCGATAAAGGATTTTCTCGTCGTTTCGTAGCGGTGCGGGTATCCAATCCGTTCTTGTCAATCCAATCGCCAGTAATACGGATGGGCACGACGCCCTAAAAGGTTTCCCCATTCGAGAATCTTGCCGTGAAGCGGTCCTGGAAAGGGTTCCATCCACAAAAGCTTTAATGCCAGGACCAGTATGGCTAGCTTCGTGGTTGGGCGACGGGGTCACGTCCAACTCTGGGGGGATGAATATGGTTCTCAGAATTGGCTCTTCAATATCCGCTTTGCGGCTCACCCTTTTGTTGATACGCGCATTGTGGCGGACAGGTCGAATCTGTAGACGTCGTTTTAGATACCACGACGCCACGACCTGGGAAGGGAGAACAGGAACCAAAGAGGGAACCTGATCAGGGTCGTCGTAACGAGTTGGTGGTAGGGTTGTTTGCGTAGTCGGTAGACCGTGTTCGTTTTCACTATGAACGAACCACACGCCCATGGGTGACATGTGACGGCCAAGTAAACGAACGTCTTCTCCGTTTGTGGGGCCCGGTGAAGTGTCTGGGAAGGGGCCTTTTGCAGGTTACAGTAAACCTAATGCTTATCGATGTCCTGTGGAGCATATTTCTTGGGTATCCATGACAGGCGTTCGGCATAAATAAAAGATCGACATATTTGGGTATCGTACCTGGGCTTGTGGGGAACTTTTTCTACGGAGACTCTTGATCGTGCCTGCTATATCGTTCCTGATGAAGCTTTTTTTCCCAAATAAGACGACATGTCCTTATACGGCGCCCTCGTAATAAATATCCTGCGGGTAGGACAATATATGTCATATTTTCTGTCAAGAAAAAAAAAAAAAGAAAGGTCAAGAATCTAGGCGACCCGGAAATCCCACAAGACGCTTGACGAGCGAAATATAGAAATGGCGTAGCAACACGCGAGAGCCATCGGCTGATTAAATTGGCTTTTTAAAAAATAAGAGAAAAATAAAGTGGGAAAGTAGAGACATTTCACCAAACAGTCTACGTTGAGACGATAGACGATCGACGACTTGCCGGATGATGACAACAGTGAAGGGAGGGAGGAAGATGCTGATCGGACAGACCAAAAAGAGGATCGAACATCCTTTTCGTCGTGGGCGTGTTTTTTTTTTTTTTTGTTGTTGTTTGGGTGGAACGTGTTACAGCGGTAATAACAGAACTAACCCCCCCCCCCCTTGGTTACATGTGTGCAACCAAGAGGTGGAACGATGCCATTTTCCGTGCAAAAGTGCTTCGGTGCATTCAGGCAGAGTGCGGATCGTCTTGAGAAGGGTGATAACTTGACATCTCAATGAAAGAGAGAGATAGCTTCTTGGACGCGTGAGCGTTGGGGCCGCACCCTGAGACGAAGCGCGTCAAATTCTATATCAGAGAATGAAAGGAGTCAGGATCGAGCGTTGCAAAACGGCTGCGACCTTCCGACGGCGTGGATCCCATGAGAAAGCGTGGATGCGGACGGACGTTGCTGTCCTGAATTTCCATGCTAAACGCCGTCGTCTGGCAATACTTGGGAATATTATCGATTTTTTGAGGTGGGTTAATGCGAACGGAATCCGTCGGCGAGTGCGGAATCGGAAAAAGTAGTCCCGGAATTAAATCCCAACGGCAACGAATTCCGTCTCTAAAGCTCCGGCAAGAAATGATGTCGCATCAGACGACGACGGATGCCCACAGTGGTTCCACCAGTAAAAACTATTTCTCATGGTGCAGTGCGGAACTACGCACAGGTAGCATCACCCCTGAGCAACACGGCCCAAGGAGGATGACAACCCGTACAACACGCAGTGGCGTCATGGCCCTGGACAGACATGTCTTAACGAGAAACATGGATGATCGAGGAGGTAACAACTCACCTCATTCACTGGTTGCTCGGGAACGCCACGTCGATTGTATGGGTCAAGTGGGTTCACCCGGGCACGTCGCAGACTAGAACCATTAAATGACATTATGACGCAGGCTTGCGCTCATCGACCGGTAAGTTAACCGATTCCCAACAGCAGGTTTTTCGAGCTTGGCCTGGTACGTCAATGAACAACCTAATCACCTCGAGGAGCGACACCTCAGTCGTACCATTGTCACCCTTTTTTGATGCAGTGTTACAAGTTCCACTGCATGCAATGATTTCAAACAAAAAAAAAAAAAAAAAAAAAAACAACGAAAAACATGGATCATCCACGTATAAATTTGTATCAAGAGCTGATTAGCCGCTCAATCGGTTGCAAAGGTAAAGACAAACGGCATGCCCAGTTCCTGCAGTCTCTCTCTTCTCGATGCTTGGCCATGGCCATTGACTGACGTCGAGGTTACAACATGTCTCCCATCGCCGGTTTCAGATCGAGGTTGACTGTGAGGAACGTCGTTTCGTTTCATGTTTTTATACTTTACTCTCGACCCTGGTCCGTGCGCGTGAACTTTGGTCCATTCTTATAGCGGATGACGCATTCTTTTTCTCTTTCCTTTCTTCATCGAAAGTTACACCTGGCGGGTTGATATTTGGGATTCTCCTTGGTCAACCTACTGGAGATTCTTGAACCGAAGACGTTCAGGGAGAAGGACATCTTTCACCCAAGACCGCTCCGATGTCCCAAGAGGTTGGTGGCGGCCCGTTTGAAAGAGATATTCATTCCATTGCCTTGAACATTACTGTTGGTAGATTGGAACTTGTTGTATAATCCCGAACAAGATTTGTTTGATTCAAATAACAGTTATAACCTTTGATCAAGGCCCAGGCTCAATATATGATACAGTGTAATGGAAAAACAAATTAATGTAGACGGCGATCATCAGTGCTCACTGACGAACATGGCAGCCATTCCCATCCCAGAACCTATGCACATACTCGTCACGAATATCCTCTCACTTCTCTGTTTGGCGATGTTCAAACCAGTGGCAATTTGTCGTGCTCCAGCTATGGCAGAATGAATGAGGTAATGCCGGTGGTGGCAAAGATAACGGGAGAGCGACGTACTACAGCCAAGAGGATGCCCAATGGCGATGGCGCCACCGTTCACGTTGACTTTGCCGTACGGAATTCCGATCTTGTCGACGCTGTAAACAGCTTGCGATGCAAAGGCTTCATTGATCTCGTAAAAGTCCACGTCATCCTTGGAGAGGCCGGTCTTCTCCAAAACCTTGGGAATGGCGTAGGCAGGCCCCACACCCATGATCCGAGGTGGAACGCCGACCGCCGCAGCAGCAACATACTTGCCAGCGATCGGGAGGCCAAGCCGTTTAGCAACCGATCGGCGAGTGAGAACGACTGCTGCAGCGCCGTCGGAGATCTGTGAAGCATTTCCTGAAATGTATTGTATTGAGTCACACATACAGGGACCATTCAGTGTCGGCCTACCAGCGTGGGTCGAACCGTCCTTCCTGAAGGAAGGTTTGAGCTTCGAAAGGCTTTCCGCTGTGACACCATCGCGGATACCGTCGTCCGCATCCACGACAACCTCGATGGCCTTTTCGGTCTTTGGGTCGATTACTTTCACTTTGAGCGGTACAATCTCGTCCTTGAATTTCCCCGCCTTCTGAGCTACTGCAGCCTTCTGAAATGACTCTGCGGCAAACTTGTCCTGCGTCTCCCTGGATATACCAAAATCGGCGGCAACGTTCTCAGAGGTGATGCCCATGGGAATGAGACAATCTTCCGATTCCTGATTGGCGAGGACAGATGGCGACCAGCCATCAGGGAGCGATCCACCGCCCCATCCGAATGTCATAGACTCCACCCCAGCCCCTAATAGTTCAGCCGACGTAAGTGCCGGAGACGGAACATGCGATGAGGCTTACCAATCCCAATGTCTATCTGGCCCGCCAATATTTCGTTGGCGATTTGATTCACAGCGGCGAGGCCAGACGAACATTGTCGGTTGACGGTGTTGATTGAAGCGGTAATGGGGATGCCAGAGTGTAGGGCTGCCATTCGGGCTGCATTGGCACCACCGCCAGGCGGAAGGACATTACCCACGGCAATGTCCTCGATGAGGTCTGGATTTACACGTGCTCTGGTGTATGCTGCGCGTAATACACCAGACAAGAGTTCCTCCGGCCGCGTGTCCTTAAAGCCGCCTTTTCTTCCCTAAGAGAAGAGAACGTGAATACGATGGGGTTTGTTGCAGGGATGCGATGATGCGGCACCTTGGTGAGTGCAGTTCGAACTGCAGCGAGAATTACGACATCGTTATCATTCTTTGCAAGAACCTTTGCCTTTGCGCTGGACATGTTAATTTACGAGTTGCTGTAGAGGATGATCGTGAGACCAAGAAATCGGACGAGCGACAAGGCCGAGGTTTGGTTTATACATCCGGTTATGAAACATTCATGTGTTTTTTACGGCGTCAGCCGGCTAACTCGAAACAGTAACGAATTCGGACTTGACGCGACTTGAGTGTTTTTTGCTCGTTTCCTTCTACCCATTGATTTCGCTCGTGCAAGTGCCAGTGATTGCGTGTACCATATCCATAGCCGGGATGAATGATCAACTTCGTTGATGGTGGTTACAAAGGATAAACTCATGGTGAGGCATTGTACTCATAAGGTGGTCTCTCACTGCGCAACGCCGTCAAGAATCGCGTAGAAAGATGCCAACCTCGACACCTTGGCCAGTCAAGTGACTCTTGGATTTGAGTTCGTCCATGCTAAAGTTAACCCTCTGCACGTATAGCAGGGGGCCATGGTATTCCCCCAGTATCTCCAAGTGGTCACGCTACCACCATCTCTTTCTCACAAGATACTCCTCGTTTTAGTGAACTGCTGTACATGTGTTTTGGCTGCAGCGTGAAACAGACGTCATCCCTTTTTTTATATGGACGAACCAGCTTCCGTGGAATCGTTCTAGTCTCATATCACTTGGATCAAGAACTCTCGGAGGTGTATCCCCCCCGATAACACGGGCATCAACGTCATCATCGTCGGATGCGGTTACGGTGGCCTCGACGTGCGTTATCGAATGTAAGCGAAAGTGTCGCATAGTCAGGATTTTCGAGAGCAGACCCCTGAGTTCAAAAGTCCTCGGTGAGTGCTCGTTAGCCGGTGAGAACTGAACGTGTTTTTCACTTGTTAAATGAAGGGGATGTACGTCCCTCCTCGAGGATGAGCATGCCGTGGAACTGAACTGTTTTATGAATCAGCCCTTTTGCTCAATCCCGGTCGAATCGCTCAAGCTTTCACGATAGGTATTCATTAATGTGATACGACAGCCACTGCTCTGAAGCGCTCTATTGTCCCTTCTAGAATCTGGGCCTATTTGTCGCCCCTGTTGATACGCCCATTTTGCGCAATTACTTGGGCGAGGTCGTCCGCGAACGGCTGTTTCCCTTGCCGCTGTGGGGTTCTTGCGGCTACGACGGACATCATGCGGAGATTCACCAAGCCATATACGAGTACGCTGTATCAATTGGCGTTGAAATTCACGGTGTCGATGGGTATTTTGAATGACAGAGAGAAAGGGGAAAGCTGTGCTATTATCAGGGGAGAAAAGCTGGAGTTCATCTCACAATTGCCGCTAGCGGCGTTAAGAGTCAGGTGAGATATTACAACTTTGTGCGTTTATCCCCATTCTGCGTTTTTTTGTTGTATAATCATTATCACATTCGTCTGATAGGGATATAAAGACAGGCCACGTTCCTCCGGTATGAAGTCTTCCGCGCATGGTTCGATGCCGAGGGAAAAGGAGTGGATAAGGACCCCTAACAGGCTATCTATGTAAGATGGTGACTCTTTATGGGCGGATAGGTGAGGATGCAACGTTTCACGCCATATGAACGCTTCACAGGCCGAGACGTACATTTTCTGGCCTCTTGCACGAGGGGGGGGAAAGGAGTGATCACTCGAACGTGAAGGAAAAATCTTTGCTGCCCTTTTCAATAAACCGGACGTCAACGAGCGTTGCCGGATAACTTTTTGAAATTTCCAAATTCATGATCGTTCCCCGGGTAAAACGGAATATACGTTCTCAAGAGTCGTTCACGGATGGGAGCCTCGATGTGCAACCATTTTATCCAAGGCGCCTTATTTCATCGACTGGAAGCTTTATTATTCATGATCCTCTTCCGACATGGATCGGCAGGACAGCACGGGTTTATGCGCATGGGTGTAGGCCACGCATCCATTCCTGCCGTGGGCTTTGAACTAGCTTTTGGGGGGAACGTCTGACTGATGCGTTTTCACGATACAGCACGAGTCAGCAAGGAGGCTCCCAAGCGATGGAGGATGGTGCGATAGTTGCTGCCGAGCTGCAAGTCGCGTGCATCCCTTGGAGTGGCATGGGAAAAGATAAGGTGGGACGTCTGCTCGCTCAGTCATCCTATTGCCGCTGATTGGGCTCGTGTGCTTCGTCAGGTATCAGCGCGTCAGGCCGTGCTCAGCTTGTGAGAGAGGGAGTGGTATCAGGACTGAACTCTGAACTATCGTGTGCCTTTTGGCACCGAGGGTGACACCTACGGGGGCGTATTGCGAAAAGACGTTCTTGAGAACGGGTATCGACTGCCCAAACTGCCTTGATGCTGATCGCTAGATAGCAGAGGTTTTAGGCTATTCCAGTGTTCAAGACAAAACATGATCAATGCGATGATGCCCGTCACGGGGGAGAGGGGGTGGGGGGGGGGAAGTTTGGCGATTGGCGCGAGACCCTTTTTGGCTTTGTCCACGACGGTTTCGAGCCTGGTTGTACAGCAACTTGACTCAGATATGGCGCGAACCCCTCGCCAGTGCGTCACCACTAAAGCCGCGGGCTAGTTGGCGAACTTGCAGTCGACTCTCCTCTCGACACTGAACCTAGTATTTTTTCGGTCTGCGGTGTCGGTGCCTCGCGCAGCTGCGATGAACGGCCCGTCCCATGAACTCGAACGTAGAGTTGCACCCCCCACCCCCCCCGCGAGGGGGTTT
>JBBPNO010000126.1:0-52687 GCA_038090915.1 Boletus eberwhitei
GCCAGGCATGGGGTTGGAGCTTTGATCCGATGAGGGCGACGACACACGAGCCGCGGGCGCGCTCTCAGATCCTTGAGCCGATCCCCGAGCCTCCCTTAATTCCCGCTCCATCTCATCGCGCATCGTCTTGCGCATACGGTCATCTAAAATCGCCAACTTGATCTGTCGAGACGAGGGAGTGGTCAACATCACAATCGAAAGCCGCGCCGAGTCCAGATTTAAAAAAAAATTAAAAGAACATACATTCTGAGCGACCGCTGCCGCAGTTGCCTTCTGCTGCTGCCTATTCCGCTGTAACTGTTCTTCCTTTTCCGTCTCACGGTCGATAGCTTCCCGGAGCATCGCAGCGCCGATGCGCAGGTCCGCCATCTTATTGGGATTGAAGACGTAATAGGATTGAAGATTCATCACCTCGAAAAAAAAAAGAGAGAGAATGACACCCTCGTGCGTCAAAATACAGGCCTTCCCACCTGACCGGTGCACGGCGGCGACTCACTTTGGGGCGGAATCCGAACTAAGTAGAACAAACACGAGGACGAATGCGAATGCGAGCACGACATCATGACATGTGTCAAAAAAAAAAAGGAGGGGGAACGCGAGGCAGCGCGACTCACCGCCAAAGCATACTCCAGAGCACCTTTCGGCTGTATCAACCGGCGCTTGATGGTATCGTTTTCGCGCTTGAACGTATGATATCTCGGGTTCTCTGGCTCCCGCAGGATGTTCTCTGCCATCGTGGACAGGGTCTATGGTCCGCCCGTGTTAGATGAGATCCAAAGATTCGAGTGCTAGAGAGCGCTGGTTCGCTGGGTGACTGCGGCCCCGCCCCCCACACACTTGCCTTGAGAGAGCCCATCGCGACCTCTTTGGAGTTTGGTCGAAAGATGCCAGGGTCGATGAGACGACGAAACATTTGCCGTTTGTCGTGCTCTTGCATGAGCTGAGCACCAGAGGCACTCGCTTCCGGGCCCACCTGGCGCCTAGCAGCAGCCTCTGCGAGTACTTGAGCCGTGGGAGGTGATATGGACATGCTAGTAGAGGCTCAGCAAGAAGTGTCTAGTTCAGGGGCTACTTGAAATTAGTTCTGGTCACGCGAATGGATGCGGCTCAAAATACATGTGTATGGCTACACTATAAAGCGTGATAATTATCACGAATACAACATCGTAAATTCCTCGACCCGGTCCTTCGAGTATCAATCCGAGTCCACATCTTCCGACTCTCCTCCGTGATCATAATCAACCTGTGTGTCTTGCACGAGGGACGACAGTCCAGCTGCCCGGACAGATTTGGGGTTATGGAGTGATGTTTCGTCTTCGGAGGAGCTATCGCTGCTCCAGGGCGGCTCGTGTCTATCCGGGCTGGGGTCTTTACTCCTCACGGCCCTGGAAGACCTGAGCGGAGAGGGAAATGGAATCGCAAGTGCGGAAACAGATTTCCGTCTCAGTTTGGTGAAAAACGTGGATTGTGCCGAGCCACTCGCGCGTCGTGGTGTGGGAGAGTGGTCTCGTTTGACAGGCATATCTTCTTCGGGAGATCCTCGCGACTCGAGGAGATCCGAAGCCCATTTACGACGAAGGACAGGAGAGCGGAGGGGGTCTGTAGTACTTGTGTATCCAGCGTCACCAGACGTCGACATGCCGGCCTCCACAACATCATTAACAATAGGACGTCCACGCCGAAAATACCATGCTGTCCCGTTATCGGCGAATGCCTTTTCCGCATCAGTATCTATCGCCAAAGGTGGCTCAGTGGTTGTCGAAGTTCCTAACAGTCGAGGTACTTTTAGAGGTTTCGGGGTGATGCTGTCGTTGATGACACCATCTGTGTCAGCGGGGGTTTGGTTAGATCGTACACGCTGTATGGCACGACGGACAACTTGTCGACCAAGCATTATCTGCTGCTCAATCCGATACCGGTTCTCTATGATGTGCAACTTCGGGGGCAACATTAATTACGTACAATTGCTTTCATGGTGACTCACTTTTGGCCAAGTAACCAGTTCGCCGACTCGGATCATCCTCTGAAGTTCACCGGGGTCCGGATCACTCAATAAGTGGAACCAATCCTGTAAAGGGTGAATTCAAACTATATTGAGGTTTAGGAGATACGCACCAGGATTCGCGTCTTTGGCCATATGCTAACAAAGGTATGAGACATGAGACGCAAATGTTAAATATGGTTAGTACATACGTTACAGTGCCATCAAATCGTTGAAGGAAGACACTAGACCAATCCTGACCCAGTAACTGTGGAAGCAGTTCGAGGTCTCGGATGACCTACAAGCCAAGTTTGTCCTTAGGTGCTGACTATCCTCGGGATATCATACTTACCTTAAAATTCTTCGTAATCTCCAATTTGAGCCATTGTTCAGCAGCGGATAACAGGAAGTTGCCTCTCCAACCTAGTACCTGTATTAATTATGGTGAGCCAAGGAAGATCGTTAAGGGCGTACCTTTCCCTTTCCTATGGGCTACCGGTTTCCCAGCGGAACCCCGAGGTGCAAAGAAGAATAGGTGAACATGTGGATTGACCTGCGACACGACTGGATGGGTGACTACGAATGGGGTATCAATTACTGCACGGGTATCAAAATAAAGTCGAGCCATACCATTGAAATAAAGATTGAGAGCTTGAATCGGTATATCCACCCTGCAAACGAACACGAGATTGGAAAGCCTATAGTATTGAGCTTGGTGTGTCTCGAACCTTAGAGAACCATCTTTAAACTTGCTTCCCCAATTCCACGGTACAAGACGACCATCCTCGAGTTTCTGCATCAGTACCACCGGATTCAGTATACCAGGTACTGCTGCTGAGGCCAGCAGCGCGCTCCAGATGACCGTATCCGGTGCGGTAACGTAATTTAATAACTTTGTTGGCCTGCACGCTCGAGATCAGATGAATTTTGAACACTCAATGATGGAACTGACGAGTGACGGTCAGCTGGGATGACAGATATATTAAGAATCCGTCCTGTCCTGAGATAAGCCTCACGGAAAGTCATCGAGCCCCTCGTGAAGAACGCAGACTAGATCATGATGTCAATCAGGAATAGGTAATAATCATTCGGAGGTCACAAACCTTCCGAGCCCACGTCACACTGTCGAACCGAGCACCTGTATGCCGGAAGCGCTTGATCCAAACCTCGAAAGGTTCCTCACAAGCCGTCAGTTTGTGGGCTAATTCAGGGACCAAGAGGGGTTTCAATTCTTCGTCCGTTCTAGTGCATACGAGTGCGGCAACAAGACCACCCGCGGAAGTCCCCGCAATCACCCGAGGTAACAAGCCAGCATCCAGGAATGCCTTTACTACTCCTACATGGTCTACGTTTCGAACGGTTACCAAAAAGTTTTCTCATATATCGATTCACTCACAATATCCGAATGACGCTCCACCGGATAGACACAATGCCGAGGTGCCGAGATTGGCAGTTGCACTCTTGAAAAACTGCCTCTTCTCTTCATTTGATAATTCCGTGGACTCACGGATGAACCTAAGAGCTCTTTCCTGCTCGTCGTAATATGCTGCCAAGAGAGACAGATGTCACTTCATCAACGAAGCCATGCAGTGGAATAGCAACACACATTCGATCAAATTCTTGGTCCCCAGAAAGGTCTGAAACAGAGTGAGATATGTATCAGCACGTAGCAAGAAAATAAGCGACCTCGCTGTACAGCCTTCAACGGAACGGTCAACAAGAGGAGTGGATCAGTCAGAATGCATGCTCATTACCTCGGTGATTCTACGCCAGCAAAGTTACTCCGAATGCACGTTTCAAGTACTCCGAGCACTCCACGAACGTCGTTCCTCTCTCTCAAGATCCTGAGCGACCGATTGACCTGACCGTGGATTAGACAACGTTTCTCGGCGAGAGCCGACTATGTTTGTACCTTCTTGACCAACTTCCAATCATAGAACATGTCTTCGTCAATCCGCTTCCATTCATGGAAATCCAAGTACCTGTCCAGGGTAAGGGCTGATTCTTTCCATTCCTGTATACACAGTCAGGATGGCATCGCGAAATCCATAGAATATATGTTTGAAATGTATGTACTTACTTCGTATGTTCGTGAAGCGCGGAGACGGCGACGAAGTTCACCTTTCCGACCCCTCCCTGATAGTGTGTGAGGCAAGATCGTTGCGACCCATGATTCGACTCACAAGCAGACAACCATTCCTTTGTATTAACAACCTGTCTGATGAATATGTAAAGACTGAACTGCGAAGCGATGACGACGAAAATGAACAACTGTGACAGACCGAGAATGATATGAATATGATTTCACGATTGAAAGCTGACAGCTATGCATACCAGGAGCGGCCACCTTAAGAGGAGGAACGACCAGTCTTGCCTGTGCTCCGGAGTCCTTTCTCCCTTCCTCTTCCTTAACCGAGATCAGTGCGTGAATTAATAGCCAGGGACGGAATGAATACCTCTTGACTCTGAGATTGATAGGAGCGAAGTCAGAGAGCGCAGAAACCTTTCTTATTCGCGGGCTTTGAGGAATTGGAGTGCCCGGAGATACCATTGGTGACGCGGGGCCATAGTGATCGTGTTCGTCCAGCTGCAGTGCTGCCTTGAATGCGTCAATGTGGCTAATGAACTCAGTGGAAGAATATGCAGAAACGGCAGCAAGCTCACGACTCGTCGACGTAGTCGAGATTGAAGATGTCGGTCGGGCTTGCGAGCTTCATCTGTGGTGAGGACTGACTCGGAGTGATGCTCGCTCGGAGCTAAGGATGTTACATTACATAATCATATCTACGCGGCATTATGATGCTTTATTAAGCCACTTCTTGACGTTGGTCTGCCCCATCGCATTCACTGCTTGCTTCACGGCTCCCCTCTCGACCAGACAACGGTAGCGCACAAACTCGGGAGCAATGTTGGGCGATGGTGCGACAACGCTTGCGAACATATGCGCACCCACAAGCGCTTCAAAGCTCTGAAGTAGACAGATCTCGCACAAGAAATGAATGCAACTGCTTGTGGGACGTACTCTCATGAGAACTTCTCGGGTGCACCTGGCCATCCCGATACTCCCCCCTTCGATCTGAATGGGTGCCGCCGAAGACGCGCGAAATTCCTCCCGGAACGCATCATAGAGCATCTCAAACGTGATCATGTCGTGGCCGGCTGAATGAGCGTGCATGGCAGCAACCAAAAGGCAGATTGAGGGATAGGACAGTACTTCGTTTGGTGCACACGTTCAGCGCAATGGTCCGACAAAAAGCGACGGAATCTTACCTTGCAAATTGGAGAACTCTCGGCGAAGTCGCTGAGCGAAAACCGCCGCAGAGATGTGGGATGCTGTTGGAAATGGGGACGTTGTCCGTAAATTGGTAACGATAGCAGTCTATATCGCTGTCATACCCCATCGAATGATACAAAGATGACCGCTTACCAGCATTTGCTTGAGCATTCTGACATCCCGAGTCAACGCAAACGTATCCTTTATTATGTCGACAACCTTCCGATCTTCAAGAAAAGTGTACACTGCGAAATTCCAAAGGATACTCCATTCGCTAGAATCGTTAACAGGAGTGCTCAGCAGTCGTCGCGAAATATTTATCCAGAAAAGTGAATCGGATGGTGGCGCGGTTCGTATCATGCGGCCTGAAAACCGGCTCTTTACACGCTTTTCTAACAGATTGATGGTGTCGATACGTGTGGTGATGCCAACGACTGCCAGCCCGTTGTTACCTTGCCCTACCTTGCAGCTTTGGGCGGTATCCAAGAGACAATAAAGTAGGGACTGCCTAGCGTGTTGTGCAAATAGATCAAAGGCATCAAGGATAACGACGGTTGGACGGGAGAGGGTGGGCATTACAGATATCAAAGCAGGGAGGTGTGATGGTGGCGGGACGGATATTGTAGGACCTGGATCGATAAATGGATTGCGTTCCTCTTCGCTGTTGACATCCTCGTCTAGATCGCGTAAGAACAACTTCCCGGTTTGCTGGGATAGTTGTCGTGCAATTTCGCGCAGAGCTAACCGGTCGTTATGTTGAGTGTGGCCGGATAGCCGAAGTACTATCGGTTCCTCTGGCAGGTCCTTGATTGCTCGTTCGATAAGCTATTTAACCATTGTTCATAAGACAAGATTCACTGGTTATAAGAAGACGTACAGAGGTTTTCCCACTTCCGCGCGGCCCAAGCAAAAGACAGCTATTACCTTCTCCACGGGCGGTTGTACCATGGAGTAAGTCGTGCAATTGAGTATAGGCAGTGCTATTAGTGGATAAGTGGCTATGATCGTCAATGTCGTCCGATGACAGAGATGACTGGAGCGCATTCAAAACAGCACGTTTTTGCAGCCGAAGACAAGCTACCAGGTGGGGGGGCAAAACACCGGGTAGTTTGACAGGAGAGGGTAAGGATATGACATTACTGCCTTTCTTGGGGGAAGGTGGACGACCGGCACGCCTGCTCGGCGTAACAGGTACGTCGTTAGGCTGGTGCTGCAGTTTTGAGGGAGAGACGCGTGGGGTAAGAGGACGGACTCGTGAAGGGGTCGATGGAAACTGGATAGTTTTCGCTGGGACAAGCGGTGAGGTATGGCGTGGTTGCCTCGAAGGAGTAGAAGGCACTTTGTGGACCGAGGCAAGTTTCAGCTTCACTGTAGCTGCATCGTCGGTAGTCGGGGATGCAACGGCGGCGCTAGTCCTGAGTGCGATGGCTCTGGGGGTCGTGATTTCTACGTAGTCCAGAACGACCCGTGGTGGACCGATTCGGGGACCGGGAGTTGATGGCGGGACAGGGGGGTTGGTGGATGACAAGTTGAGTTCATCTGGGTCGTCGAGAGATGCATTTTTCTTGCTCAAGATGGGTGTCGCGTCGACGATGGGCCGCTGTCTTCTGCGTGTTGCGCGCTTTGGAGCGCTGTCCTCTGGGGCTTTGCGTTTGGGAGGCATCACAGACGCGTCGTGCGCGTAATACCCACGCTCTTGTTCACTACGATGGGTTTCACAGGGTGTGTCGGACTTGAAGCTTGACAATCAATCCACCGCAGCTCAGGCGCTCATCTTTGTACAGATTGGCGAGATGGATAAACCCACCCACGTCGGGATTGGAGCTCATCGCAGAAAACATCATACGAAATCACCATGTTCGTAGCTCTTCGCTGCAACCGACACCCCCTCGTGTTGATTCCTGTTCCAGGGTCAAAGCAGAGGACGTTGGACTCTCGGCGTTCGCTCATACAGGTCAACCATCGGCTCGATACCAGGCTTCTCCGTCCATGCTGAGCGGTCTATGTGTACGCTGACAATGAATGACCATGTCTTTGTGCTCTTGGAGGACCCCGCTGCTCCGTCCCGTGCAGACGTTTTGGCAGCGGTTCAGGATACCACCAGCCAAGGCAGTGATGTCCGCATGTCTTCCCAAGTGACGCATCCGCCACATTATCGCACTACTTTCCTTACTCTCCGGCCGCCAGGTGCATTGGAGCAATTGCTCAGTCAACTCAAAGCACGTTGGATACCCGTCAGACAAAGCAGTAGTACTTCTTCTCAGCGTGGGCAAACTTCAGCTCAGCAGCTGACTGTCGAAGGACACGTCTTCGCAATCGGTAGTGACTGGCTCGTTCGCGTGGGGAACGTCATCCTTGCAGGTGGTGCGGTGAAGGGTATGTTATTGGAGGTCGGTGGAACGCTGTCTAAGTCTACTACTGTCTACTTACGCTGCGTGTAGGCCGAATATCTCCCACTCCCAGTCCTTCATTCGCAGGCCGCAGACGGTACATCTGAGCTGTTATCCAATCTCCTTTTGTCAGTGCTTCCAAACATACAAGATGCCAAGACAGTCGCTGTAGCGGTCAGCGATTCGCAGTGGGAGGAAGTGCTGTGGGACCGCGAAGAGGAGGAAAGGCTGAGCCGAGAAAAGGACGTTGGAGAGGACCAAGAGGAGATCTTTGTGGCAGACGAAGAAGGTCTCCCGGCGCAACGAAGGGGTGACTGGATTGGTGTAGACCGAGACCGGAGATCTGCGTTCTTGATTATTGGCGCATTGCGGTCAGAGGGTATTTTGTGATGGCGTTTCAAGTTTTACATAGTTCTGATAGCTGTGTGACCCGTTGATCGTCTACAGTCGTCAGCTAAAACCGCGTAGTTATTGATGTCCTTTTGACATCCATCTCTGTCCACATGACCATCTCATGCCAGAGCTGTGGTTTTGTTCGTCGACTCCATTCGCGCCCTCTCTCCACCGCCCTTCACTTTTATCAAAATCGTCAAGTGGACATTTACGCTGCAAAGCAAGCACACCGACTCACCCTTCGACAGCTCGTATATGACTTCTCTTGCTGCCGGTCCGCTCCCACTCATCCACACCATGCCAGGCGTTCTTCGGACGGCAAATGGACGAGGACCGGCTTATCAAGGCACGGCTCATGTTCGCTGCTGGCATCCTTGTACAATAACAGGTTCTCTAGAGCGCCAACTATGTCCGCACTGAAATTCCGGTTCGAATAGCTCACCGAATAAGAGACCTCCAGGCCCTACCGTATGTGGTAGTCACACAGGAGGGAGTGGCCAGGGTATACGACGTGAGCACCACCCAGAATGTTTGTCGCTCTATCTAGTTTACCGTCCCTTTCCAGCTCTATTGGACTGCTTTCGAAAAGTACGGGAAATCCTTTGCTACACTCGGGGTACTGATTCGTGCACAGATTTAGACATTTTCCCAAAATTACCAACTTATCCGAGAACGAGACCTTTTGTGAATTCCTGGAAAACCTTCTAGCTGAACAGTGCGTTTGAATACCCCAAGCCTAGTGTCTAGTTTGAGCCAACCCCTAGTGCTCCCGTGATACCGAGCCTGTCCCTTGGATTGTCTCTTGCATCACCCCACCTTCCTCCTGACTCTCTCGATTCGTTTATGCACCGGATGCTGGTGTCGCGCATATCAAGACGTGTACTCGCTGAGCATCACCTTGCATTAACGAAATCGTTAGGAAAGAACTCGCTAGAGGCACAAGATCCGCACGTCGGTATCATCTATACCGCGCTGAACCTCAAAACCAGTATCGACAAATGCGTCAAACTCCTGCAGAACCGACCACATAGCATTGAGGATGACATGGAAGAGAATAGGTCCGACACAGGATTGCCGGAAGTCATCCTCGATGGGCATTTGGATACAAAGTTCTCATACATACGCGAACATCTAGAGTAAGCACTGGTTATTCTTAATCCATCTGGGCGACGACTAGACCCTAGAAAGGTACATCCTGTTTGAACTATTGAAGAACGTGAGTTCTCTCCGGCTTCTTGAATAGTTACCTCATGCATCCTCTTGGAAGGCAATGCGAGCCACTGGACTTCGACATCAAGACGCAGTCACTTTGCCACCCATTCGTGCTACAATTGTGGCCGGGGAAAATCATGTTGGTGTTCGCATATCAGATCAAGGTCAGAATAATTAGTGTTTGTGGTATGATTGCCTTATGTTTTGCAGGAGGTGGGCTTTCGTTGGCATCCATCCACTCACCTTCCGATCTGTTCTCGTTTTCTCACGTCCGTAATGCGACGAGGATGAATGACGACCGCTTGGGGGCCCTGCGCACTGCGAGTTCAAGGGGCGTGAAAGCGACAGTTGCCGAACAGGTCGGAGGGGAGACCGAGCGTTGCCAGGACCCTGAGAGAGAAGAAATCGTACCACATCAACAAATAGGTCTAGGACTGCCTATGAGTAACATATTTGCAACGTGGGTTTGATTTGACGCTCCAAGCAAGATCTGACACCGCTACCTAGGTATTTCGGAGGCTCTCTAGAATTGGTGTCTTTGGACGGATGGGGTGAGTGATTTGATGTTTGCCCGCATACCGATTATTGAGGTATATCCCTAGGAACAGACGTATTTCTGCGGCTACCAAAGCTGGTGAGTGGTTTTGGCACAAGGTGGACTGGAACTAAGTGTCATGCAGGGGACGAATCTAGAAGGAATCGAAGTATAGACGGTGAACCTTGTGGATGGTCTCTTTAATGTTACGGTCGGCGATTCGCAAAGGCCTGGGATGAGGGCCGGAAATAAGAAGGTGCTTCATGACAGTGGCGCTCGAGTAGAGTAACCGATATGAGTTAAACTTGTCAGAGGACACGATTCTTCAAGTTGGGTACCTAATTACAGGGCCAAATAAAGACACGCCGTCGCTTGCAGTGATGAGCGCTATTAGTTTCGTCCCTCACAACTCCCAGCCCTCAGGCTGATACCCCTTCGATGCCCCCCCACCAATACCAAAACCTCCAAGCATGAGTGAGCGCTACGTCCCACCTCCGCCGCCCTATGAACCCTCCCCTCAGCGCGACCAGAAGGTCGCCGAGGAGGTGCAAGCGCTCGAGGTTTCGAAAGAGAGCCCATTCCGAGACGAGGAATGCAAAGACTCCAAACATTCCAGGGCCCTCGTTGACGAAACCTTGAGGGATATTACAACTCACACCTTCCCCAGTATCCCGAAACGCCCAACAAGGTCTGACAGCGCAAGCCTTCAAGCTCCGCGACCTCTCCCCCCCAATCCTGCGGATATTGATATCCGCCCACTTCGCCCACTTGGACCTGGGCGCAAACTCAGACCCGCTGTAGACACCAAGACGCACGCAGTGCAGAATGATCATGAAGAGGAGCCACATTCTCCTGCACCTCCCCCGTTCTCTGCAATAGGACCCCCCCTTGAGGACCCCTCCTACCTGCAAAGTATGCTCTATCCAAACACATCGGTTCACTCCTCTCCTTCGCACTACCCCTCCCAGCCGTCATATAATACACCTCGCCTACACTACGACAATCGGCGGCCAGTTTCTGCATATTCTCCAACAGAACATCATACAGAGACATCGTTCAGACGTTCCATGCCCTCCCAATCTTCGCTGCCACAAAATGTAAACTTTGGGATGCGCATGTCGTTCGATCCTTCTGTAGCATACTCTAATTCGCAAGCGGGTGCCCGGACCACATTTTCAGCGCAGCGAGGAGCTGCTTCCCTTTATAGGCGAGTTTCTTCATTCCAAAGGGTTGGTCCTTTCACTAATGGTCATTTCTAGTTCTGCTGTATCATCACATCTGCATCTCGATTCTGCTATGAACCCTGGATCACGCCAATTTTATGTGTAAGCATGTCTCCTCGACTCCCCAGCTTTTGATCCGTCAAGAAAGAGGGCCTGCTAACAAATATACTAGTAATGCACGACCTGCGCAATGGAATACCGAGCCATCACATCTAGACAAGGCTGACGTGCAATCTGTACGATCCCACTCCCGTGTTTCCATGTATCCTTCGGACTCGACAACTTCTTTGCATACCCCGAGACCGAGGTCGGGCGGCAGATATGAACGGAGATGGGCCACGTCCGAGGCTGACATTGCGAGGGATGTATACCGTAGTTGACCCTATCGATCTATTCTCTTTTCATACATCTTGTATGCCTGTATCAGTGTTTTAGTCGTTCTTTATCAATCCACATGCATCGTCTTCGGTATCATGTGACCGCACTGGATAGCGATGCAATCCGGACAGCCTCGGGTCCGCACTAACAAGCTTCCGAATCTTGTCGCCCCTTCCCATCTGACACAAGGTGGTACCTGGGCGGTGTTTACAGTCGAGTGAAACGTAGTGGAAGACGTGATCAAATGTTAACATTCAAATTACTTTAACTTACCCCACAGCTTACATCCTCGTAAAAATGCTCAGCAGCAAGGTGACACAGCTGGACGGACTGGACGAGAACGTAATTTGTACCTATCGTTCCATTGGAGCGCACATTCTCGATCGAAGCAGGGGGCAAGAACAAGACAGTCGTCAGGCCTTCAGGGCCCAATTACTACTCACCGTGGGCAGCCTGCGCATTCACCGACTACCGTTCGCAGGGACCAACAATCCGTCACGCAATAATAGACATAGGAACACCCCCGGCGGGATCACTCACGCCTTTTAACATATACATACGTGGCTTTGTCGCGGTGCCGAGGTCGGGAGAACATACGCTTACTACGGGACTTTGATGCAAAACTCCTAACGGCGAGTCAACCAAGCAAGTACTGACTACGCAAGGAAGATGAGAGGTTAATGAAGCTCGACGAGACACGGAGAGGTGGTGGAACGGTAGTAAGTACTCATCTCAAACATCGTGTATCACGTAAATCCAATACACAACTAACCCGTCATCGAGAACGAACCTACTACGACGCGCCGAGCGCACGTGCACCAGCAACACCGCATCGTTGTCGTAACTTTGGAAACGCGCAGTCACCGCCGTAGTTGGAACCGCGGCCGAGCCGACAACGCGCCAGTCGTAACCTTTAAATTAAGCCGAAAGAAACAACTCTACAAATGCAGAGGCTTAACCGTCATGGGAAGAAAGTGCCGCCACGGCGGCCAATTTTGTCCCCCCCCCATTGACCTGGTACAGTAAATAAGGTGATTTTGGGCTTTGGCAGGAAAGATACTTACGGGCCCCAACATCGCCTTCAAAAATTCTATGCATTATGATCTTTTCCGGTTCAACTATGCGTCTCACAGCGCGTCGTGCCTATAGTCTCAGATATCTAACTAGCAGCTCGCACTGCTGAGTCTCTTTCAGCACGACTCCTCCTCCTTAACGCCCTGGTTAGTCGCTCCATGCACAACGGACACAATATGCACAATCGCCTGTAGCGGGCTGCGGGACCGCCCAACTCCAAGGTTACCTTCCCATCACTTGACACAGCATTATTCATTTCGCTGCCTTGTCGGTTTACTGTGGAGATCCGGATCTTCTGCATTCCTCCTCCGGGTGACCGTCTGACAGGCGATCTCAGGCTGGTGTTTTCCTGAGTCTCTCGGTGCATCATGCGTTGGCAAGTTTCAGATGGGCTTTTTATACGAGTCTGTCAGCGTGCATGGACTATATATTTAGGCCAAATAACGGCCTGGAAGTGCGTCAATTCACTTCTCAATGAGTTCCCCGCTGCTCCACCTGCAGGCGACTCGAAGCATCTCAGGTTATGTTGTCGCTGTGGCTGCCCTCATCGTCGTTGTAAAGTTGTCTCGGCCTTCTGCGGTGAGTGTAGTTGTCCGAAATACTTGCTCTCCTCACCTGACACGTTTTCCCAGCTTGATGCTATTCCGACAGTTGGGTCTAGTAGCTGGCTCGGTTCGTGGTGGGCCAGTTTAAGTTATCTGAATAATGCGCCGGACATTTTACAAGAAGGGTATGAGAAGGTAACTCCTGTGCTTCCCACATTTCATACATGCTCACTGACAGTGTTCAGCACAAGTCAGCACCATTCAAGGTTGCAGAAATATACCGCTGGATAGTCGTTCTGAGCAGCCGCAAGCATGTGGAAGAAATACGGAGAGCACCCGATGACACACTCTCTTTCGCGGAAGCTTCAAATGATGTAACTACATATTTCCTTCCAGTAACATTAACTTATATTGGATGTCGCCAACAGCTGCTTCATATGGAGTACACAATGGGACCCGAAGTTCACCATAACCCCTATCATCTTATGATTGTGAGGACACAACTAACTCGGAATATCGGAGCATTGTGTCCAGAAATCGGAGATGAGATCACTGCGGCCTTTGACGACGTGCTGGATCTCAGGGGCAATGGTGAGCATCTCGCTCTCATTTGCGTGTGCTATTTGTGAATTTCTGGAACACCCAGAATGGAAGAGTGTGCCGGCGCTCAGCAGTGTAGAAAAGATAATCAGTAGAACGAGCAACAGAGTGTTTGTTGGACTCCCATTGTGTGAGCCTTCCAATTGTCCCCTTTTCTTGGTTTCTTACTTCAATTATTCCAGGCCGTGATCCTGACTGGATAGATCTCAACATCCGGCATAGCCTGGATATCGGCAAAGGAGTTGCCATTCTCGGATTATTCCCGGACCTGCTGAAACCGTAAGTTGCTTAATCGCCTGTCCGAGGTGTAGCGTTCAACACCGTAATGACAGAATGGCTGTCCGGTTCTTTACAAACATTAATCAGAGCAACCAGCGTGGGAGGAAGCTTCTTGGTCCAATAATCGAGGAGCGACTGAGATCGCTCAACGAGTACGGGAATGAGTGGGCCGACAAGCCCGTTCGTCAGTCTCTTTCGCAGACGATATCCGCACTCACTGTCGCTTTCTTGATAGAATGACTTTCTGTCATGGTTGATGGACAAGGCAGAGGGTCCGGAATTGACAGTAAAGGCCCTGACGACTCGGATATTGGGCGTAAATTTCGCGTCTATCCATGTAGGTCCCTATGTCCTCTCGCACACATGCGACGCTGAGATCGTTCATTTTTTGTGGCAAGACGAGTTCCAACGTACGCTTTGAATTCTTGTTCCAGCCTTAACTCACCTGATCGACGCCTCATGACAGAGCTTCACTCATGTACTCTTGTACCTTGCAGCGAATCCTCAATATATTCAGCCTCTTCGTGAGGAGGTTGAAGCGATCGTTGAGAAGGAGGGATGGTCGAAGGCTGCACTGGGCAAGATGCGAAAAGTAGACAGCTTCGTCAAGGAGTGCCATCGTCTCGAAGGCATTAACAGCAGTGCGTGTCTCCACATCCATTCGATGCATCAGCCGTGCTGATTACTATTCAACATACTAGCGAGTCTGATGCGTAAGGCGTTGAAAGACTTTGCGTTCTCAGACGGCACGTTTGTACCAAAAGGCACCATGATGGTTGTAGCAGCTCGACCTATACACTATGATGAAGTGTTCTACAAAAACGCCCACGCATTCGAACCCTTCCGATTTGCCGACTTGCATGACTCGGAAGAGGACGGCGAAGGTGCCAAGCATCGATTTGCGTCGACGACAGCCGAGTATTTGCCCTTTGGACACGGTCGACATGCATGGTATGGTCTCTCTTTCTCCCTCTTACCAACGACCGTGAGGAATCACTCACTACTTGTTAGCCCGGGACGTTTCTTTGCTGCAAGCGAGATGATATCCATATTGGCCCACATCGTGGTGACGTATGATGTTAAGTTTGCGGACAACGCGACGCGTCCTCGAACGCAGCCTCTTGTGACGTTCCTCATGCCTGATCCGAGTGCAAAGGTCATGTTCAAGAGGAGGGTTGACTGAATCGTACAGTAATTACTACTGTAACAACAAAACAAGTCAGTTCGTGCCGAAAACGCGAACACGAAACTTGAAGTCATGGCTATTCTACACCAATATCTCAAGTTCAAATCGAGATTTGGGTCCGTGATAACTTTTCGCCGATGTGTAGACTGTGTCACAGCGAGACTCCAAGTTCCGGCTCCGGCGAGATGTCGTATCATATATTCTTCAAGCTTCAGCTTAAGCTCCGTCGAGATATCTTCAGCTTTTGTCTTTCGCGTTTTCCACTACGCATCAGTGGATTAAGCGGGCCATTCGCGGGCCATTCGAGTGCCCCGTTTAGTTAGTACCAGATGCGTTTTACTCGCACGTACAATTGTGCATAAATACCGCCCCTGCCTTGTGTCGTCAGAGTAACTTACATAATCAAGCCCTTCAGGACGCTAAGTACTGACAAGACATCCATGAATACCCTCCTCCGTGGGACTCTACGACGACCGTATCCATGTCCTTGTTCATGTAGTCATTTCCTCGACTTGTTCGCGGTGCATCCGCGCCAGCTCCGACGCCAACAATCACTACGCCCAATCCATACCACCCGTCCCCGGCACGCCCCTGACCGCCCGACAGTCCTCACGAACATGCTCGCCTCCGACGTGCCTCCCCCCGTCCAAGTTTCCTCCGTCGGGCCTACAGGCATCAAACTCGCAGACGGACTCGTATTGACGGGCCCGGTGCTGTTTCTAGACGGGAAAGTACTTTTGTGGGACGTCCCTGGCGTAGGGAAGGGGAACGGGGGGGCGAGTTCGTGGGACGAATGGACGAGGGAGCATTGGGAGGTGTTTCAGGTCGTCGTTCCGAAACCCGGTAGGCGGTTTGCTGGTTTTGCGTACCTGTCGGCCCAGTTGTTGACTGGGCTCTCGTAGAGATTCTGATTTTTGGAACCGGCGCGAGGATGGAGCTCGTACCGAGTAGCATTCGGGGATACATGAAGGAGCTGGGGATACAGATGGACACCATGGATACTGTGGGTGCTCGTTCTTGGTTCCTTGCATTTTCCACTTCTCAATGTCCGTTTTAGAAGAACGCATGTTCGACGTATAATCTGTTGGCGGAGGAGGGTCGACGCGTGGCTGCTGCCCTACTCCCCATCGAGCCCAAGAAATGGACTAGAAAAGATGGATGGTAATTCTGATGCGCTTTCGACCCATCGTCGCACACATCCTTCCCGAATACGCAAAAATGTACAGTATCATATATTTCAATGCTTGAGTAATACACATCTCCCCCCCTGACATCGTATCTAGTCCGCATACAAGTATAGCAGACTTATTCTGGTGGTGCTTTTCGCTTTCCCTTGCTGACTGCCGCGGGTGACTCTGGCGCTGGTGGGACTCGACGAGGTTCCTCATCTTCCTCGTCTAAGAGGGAGGGCTGGGAAACTTCGACAGGTAGTAGATTACCTAGACTGGGTGAATAAAAGTGGTTGGAAGAGAGAGAGCGCATACCATCCTCATCTCTAAATTGAACATACAGCGTTTCCCAGTTATTGAGAAGTCCCTTTATCGGCGTCGCTGGAACCAAGGTCTCGTATGACACGGGTGGAGATGCAGACGATGCCGCGTTCGATTTCCCCTTGTCTTTCACTACTCGGCACAACTCAAAGTCCTCCGTCGACGCTACGGGAGGCACCTCTCCGTCTCCCTCCTCTCCGTCCATCATGTCGATATCCTCACCGGGCGCGGTCGGGATGCGTGGTACGCCTGATGAGGATGAGAGAACAGCAGACGTAAGCGCCGATAATGCCTCCTCTTTCAATTTCGCGATCGTCGAGGACTGAGGGACTGTGAGAAAGATGGTAAGTCTGTGGGTTTTGAGGAGAATTTGGTACGCTTTGGGGGGTGCGCGTTGTGGCTTTGCGGTGAATATTCAGGACGTCCCCAGGCGGATCAGGCGTTGGATGAGACTCACCATATCGTTCTGTACGCGTCGAAGAAGGCACGTACAAGCGGATGCTTTTGTGCTCGTTAAGTGTGGTGGGAACGACCTTCCATTCTCGTCTCCCGTTCTCCTCCAACATAAGCCACCGACAACTTGTTCACTCCAAACAGTAGCCTGCTACGATGACCATTTTCCGTAACAGCGCCTCTTCTTCGACTCCCTACAAAGACGACACACCACTCCCGGACTCGGTCCCGAAAGTGCAGGAGTTGGGTGTCACCAGCGCACCACTTAAAAGCGCTGCGTTTTTCATTGGGGCGTATTGCAAGGAGTACAATGGTGCGTCATTTAGTGCGGCTCGACCTTGAGGAGAGCGCGCTGAATGGATAGTGTTGTTGACTTGCTGGATGTATGTCTATCATGATAACCACTATGGTATGATCGGTGCTCGGTGTCATGGTGCGCGGTTTAGAGGACTTCATGCTTTGCAAGAACGAAGCGGGTGGTGATCCTGGACGGTGTTTGAAGGAAGGCCGACGAGTAACCCGGTGCGCTACCGACCTGTGAGTCGTCTTATTGAACCTGTCATTGCTGTATATCTATATCTCGCTTGGATGTCCTTGTGCGTACCTGACTGATACGTGCTCGTGTAGGATCAACAAGATGCGCGAAAACTGCCTGGAGCAGTTTGAAGCACATTGGAACTGTCTGGAGCTGAACAACCAGGCGTGTGCTCTTCTCCTCTCGTCGAGGCAGCCCAGTTGACCTACAATGCTACGCAGGAGTATTACGCATGCCGCAAACCGGAGCGTACGCTCAACAAGTGCATGTTTGAGAAACTCGTACGTCTTTGGGGGCATCACGCTGGCCCCACATCTGGCTGAACGCATTTTCATTGCAGGGCCTTACGAAAACGATCCCTGGATCTCCTGTCGGCCAAAAACAAATACACGAGGTGGAAAACCCCATATATACCACCCTCCAGCGGTGAATGCACTGCCGGTTTTCTACCATGTCGTGTTATGTAGAGTAGAATACACCACAGACGTGGAAATGGGGGACTGAAAACACATCTAAGGCGGAATGTTAGATCATCGTTCGCGTCGACGTTCCTTCGGAAAACGAAGAAATGACAAGTGTTGTTTTCCCATTTCATAATATCTTGAATCCAGTACAAGTTTGTGCGTCCCGTTCTAGAGACGCGTGGAATGTTTTCCCTGTCCCGTCATGATGTGCACGTTCGCCTATCCCTTTCCTCAGCACCACACTTGTCTACATCGCGTATAGCGCCATTTTGTCGTCCTCGCCATCACGCTCGCAGGTACGCAGCCATTCCTCCGACCAACCTGAAGTCGTCCCATTCGATCTACGTTTCAAATTCTACGAATCCATACTTTAACCTCACATTCGAGGACTGGTATGTACCACCATTGTCCCTCTCCATGAGGGGGAGTTGATCTCCTCGTCAAGGCTCTTCCGCTTCCACCCACCAAACGCCCCGCTTTTGCTTCTCTACAGAGACGCACCATGTGTTGTCATTGGACGGAGCCAGAATCCATGGAAAGAGGTCAACCTCACCGCGTCAGAGTCAAGAGGTATCCCTTGGATCAGGCGACGAAGCGGTGGAGGAACTGTATATCATGTGCGTCTCGATGTTGGCACCCTCGCGAACGAACGGAGACGTGAGCCTGCTCACGCACTGGTATGCACAAAACCAGGACTTCGGCAACACCAATTACTCGATCCATGTTCCGCGCACGACGTTTGACCGAACGGTCACCGCGAATGTCGTTGTGCGCGCTGTACGTGCGCTCGGCGTGGATGCGTACGTGAACGAACGAAATGATATTTGCGTCGCCGGGGAAAAGATGAGTGGACCCTCTACCGGGCTTTCTATCCTCACGTAACTTCATGCTTATTGTTCTCTCGTCGTGCATATCCACGTCTCAGGCTCGGCATACAAGATTGTGAACAATCGTGCGTATCACCATGGAACGATGCTCATTTCGACGCGGTTGGATACTCTGGGCGATTTGTTGCGCACCAAGAAAGTGGGTTGGTGTCCCGGATTTCGGTGCGCTGATTTGCGTCTCGAGGGAACGCGGCGCATTGCGAATATCTCAGCACGTCGGTTGATTATGTCTTTTTCTATAGGAAACGATGCACACGAAAGGCGTTTCCTCTGTGCGTTCTCCAGTCCAGAATCTCGCGCAGTCTAGCGCGTCAGCGACGCACGAAGCTTTCGTCCACGCTGTAATAAAGTCATTCAGGGAGGAGTATGCCGTTGATGAAGATGTAAGCAAGTCCTCCTTGAATCCGGACAGTCACTCGTAAAACGCGGTGGTGCTAACCCGTATTCATTATAGCCATATTTCGTTCACGAGACGTCACACTATCTCGAGGATGAATATTTTAAAGTCGGCATGTCCGAGTTGCAGGCAAGTCTACTGATGCCTTGTGTGAGCTGCTCGCTGATGGGTTCGGTTCAGAGCTGGGATTGGGCATATGGCCAAACCCCCGAGTTTGAGTATGTGATCGGTAAAACATTCCAGTGGGGACAACTGGTGAGGTCGCCATCCCATATTATCATCCACATACCGAGCTTTTCGATAATTGATCTCACGACGCATGATGTCTATATAGACGTCCACGATCCACTCGAGACATGGGATCATACTCTCCTGCTCGTTTTCGTTCCCCTGCGATGTTCGTATACCCCCGAGTACCCGTGCGGGGCTGGATAGGTTGAGTCAACGGTTAATTGGCAAGCGATACGCGTTTGTGGATGACGGCGAGGTGTTGGGAGATGACCATGGCGGGAAGACGGAGGGCATAGGAGATATTTGGAGCTGGCTCAAGAGGGAAATGTGTGTTTAATCTGAACCAGTATAGAACGATGGGAATCACTGTCAAGTAGGTGCATCCTGTGAGGCGTCACCAAGTCTTAACTCGTTGGTGAGCTCCTGTGGCTGTACTTTTCTTTATCACGGTGACGGCGACCGCTGTGACCTCCTGCCAAGCGCCGAGTTACTCAGCAAAGCATATGACGATATTATAATCTCCAAGACTCGGACAGGGGCAAAGTTAGATTCATCACCCCCCAGCACCCAACACTCCAAAATGGCCATTCAGAAAGCTCTTTGGCTCTCAGAAATCGGTGCCGAGTTTACACTAGGTGAGAGTGACATCCCCGAGCCAGGTCCTGGCGAGGTCCTTGTCAAGCTCGAGGCGACCGCAATCAACCCCATCGACTGGATAATCCAGAGGGAGGGATTTTTCCTGATAGAAGAGTATCCCGCCATAATTGGCGAGAATGGATCCGGTGTCGTTACAGAAGTCGGTGACGGGGTCACTAATCTAGTGACAGGCGACAGAGTGTGAGCGTAGTCGGATTGCGTTGATGGCATGAGTGCTAATTCGTTCGACACGTCCAGGACCTTTCAGACCGCCTTCGGAGTTAAATATGGGACATTCCAGCAGTATTGCCTGGCTGTTGCAGAGCTTGCCTCCAAGGTCGGTCATGTCCAAGTTGTGAGTGCATCGGTGTTCTTGACGTCTTCTCTGTAGGTACCAGATAATGTCTCGTTTGACGAGACCGCACCCATCTCTACTTGCTTTAATCCGTTTGCCGTGGCTACCTACGCTCAAGTGCCCCAAGGCATAGCGTTAACCCCACCGTTCGAAACAGGGGGTCCTGGCAAGTATGCAAACAAACCCATTATCATCATGGGAGGTGCCTCCTCCGTTGGTCAATATGGTACTGCTGGATTTCCATCAATTAACTTTCATACTTATTAATTTTGTGGTGTGCAGCGATCCAACTTGCTAAGCTATCGGGCTTCAGCCCAATTATCACGACAGCTTCGCTGCAACATAAAGACTACCTTTTTTCATTGGGCGCAACGCACGTCCTCGATCGAAAGCATCCTGCGGCTGCACTGAAAGAACAAGCCACTAACATCATCGGCACACCAGTTATGTACATATTTGATGCAGTGTCTCTCGAAGAGACGCAGCAGACAGCATACGATCTCTTAGCGCCCGGGGGGACCCTCGCTCTCGTCAATCAGAAAACAGTCAAAGAGGACGAAACAAGTCAGAAGAAGGTCCTCGTGGTTTACGGAACATTCCATTTCCCGCCGAACCGCGTACTCGGGGTAAAGTTTGCAGCTGCGCTGACGAGGTGGCTCGCGGAGGGGAAGATCAAGGTTCGTGATGTTGACGGCGACGATGTGCAAGAGGGTTCGGTTGACTGAAGCATCCTCCATCTATAGCCTAATCCCATCGAAGTGTTGCCGGGAGGTTTGAGTGGGATTGTGGCTGGCTTGAAGAGATTGGAGACGAATAGTGTTAGCGTGAAGAAGTTGGTCGTCCGTCTTCCCGAGACTCGTGCGTGATCTGACTTGCCTCGTTGTTGTTTTAATAAGCTGGTATCACTCAGTAGTGGCTATCGCATGTATGATCTGTCGGTGTATGAACATGGCTAAAAGTCTCATGTTTTGGTTTAAACTTCTACCCTTATTGCAGGTGATGCTAATCAGGTCGTCCCTATAGAATTGCCACATTCAGCTTACGCATCCAAGTAACTGAATACATCATAAGCAGGGTGTGTCAGCATTACTCGCTCGGTTATGTGGATAGGCTGACTGGACACTGGAGACGTTACTAAGTTCACCACCAAGTGGCTGACTAATTCCAGTCATGCTATTCTGAGTACCAAGTACTTGACGATCTGCTTCGATGACCGCTTTAAATGGCTCGAAAACCAGCCTAAGGAGGAACTCTACAATCCCTCCACAAATCTTCCACTACCCGCAACAAAGGCATACCTGAAATGACCACTCAGAAGGCACTTTGGCTTCCGGCAATCGGTGCCGAGTTTACACTGGGCAACACAGAGATTCCTGAGCCAGGCCCCGGAGAAGTCCTCGTGAAGCTCAAAGCAATTGCACTCAATCCGCTTGAATGGAAGATTCAACAGTCAGGATTTTTCATGGTCAATGAATACCCAGCTATCATCGGTGAGGACGGCGCGGGTGTCGTCCAAAAAGTCGGTAACGGGGTCACCAACTTGTCGCGAGGCGATAAAGTGTCAGTACGCTCATCTCAACGTCCATGTCGTCGTGCTGGTGGCTAACACTCGCACACGGTCAGATTCTTCCAAACGTCTTTTGGGAACAAATATACTACGTACCAAGAGTATTGCTTAACGAATGCAGTGCTTGCTATCAAGGTTAGTTGTTGTCAGATTTATGTCAACACTCTTGTTCGATAGAAATGTTTCATAGATTCCACCCAACATCTCGTTTGAACAAGCCACTTCTATCGCCACGGGTTTCAACCCTTTTGCGGTGGCCACCTATGCTCAACAACCCCAAGGGTTGGCTCTCACCCCGCCATTCGAAGAAGGAGGTTTGGGCAAGTATGCAAATCAACCCATCGTTATCATGGGAGGTGCGGCGTCTCTTGGCCAATATGGTATGTTCGACCATCGATCCGTCTGTGCCTTTGCACCAATATTTTTCATGGCGCATAGCTATCCAACTTGCTAAGCTTTCTGCCTTCTCGCCTATCATCACAACAGCGTCCCTGCAGAACAAAGACTTTCTCATCTCCCTTGGTGCGACACACGTCCTGGATCGAAAGCTTTCTAGTACCACTCTGAGGGAACAGGTCGCCCAGATCACCAACACCCCTATCACATACGTATTCGATGCAGTTTCCCTCCAGGAGACGCAGCAAGCGGCATTTTCTCTGCTAGCTCCAGGGGGCTCCCTTGTTGTTGTTACCCAGCCACAGGTCAATGGAGAGAAAGGCAGCAGGAAGGTCCTTATGGTGGTAGGGAGTTTTCACTTTCCGCAGAATCGCGGACTCGGTGCCAGGTTTTCGATTGCGCTCACAAAGTGGCTTGTGGAAGGGACGATCAAGGTGTGTATCGCTTCGCCTGTGTTGTTGATTCGATAATGGTGGAACTCGGCTGACGTTGAGTGTGCTTGATTCACAGCCGAACAAGGTCGAGGTGTTGCCGGGTGGTTTGAAGGGTATCGTACCTGGATTAAGGAGATTGCCGACGAATGGCGTTAGTGCGACGAAGCTCGTCGTCCGTCCTGCAGAAACCTCTGACTACTAGTATTGAGTGATCAATGCAGTGCTTTCACTGTATAGGATAAGCACTAGTATACGCAAATGGGTTCCTGCACATACCTACCATATTTGGACATCCATCGTAAGCAGAATGTGTCAGCATAAGCCTTCAATATGCCTATTCTGACCCTGACCCTTTTTTCAACTTCCTTATCTAACCCCCACTAGGATCCTACAGGTTACATGAATTATGGGACTAAACCGTTTTCGATAAATGTTAGGCATGTGCCCGACTGTGTACGGGCAGGGCCGCTCTCTACGCCGCCTCTTTCTTGAGCGGTGCCCCTTGATCTCTATTTCATCTTTTAACCAATGTGAGCTTCTTTGTTGTTTGAGTTAAAATGCTATACCAACCACCACCGCTCTTCTCGACCAGGAATAAACTTAGTTGGCCCAGTTTTTGAAACGGGTTCCAAGGTGATACGGGAACCGACTTTGCGTACGCGAGACAGCTATACTGTTACACAATTAACCCAGCTTCATGATATATCTCCGTTTGGTACGTTACATTACATCTTGTCGCCGTCGGTACATAAGTAGTTCAAATACTGGGGTGAGTACCACTCTCACCCCTCCATAACTTCCCCAATCCTTGAAATCCATAGAAACATCCTCCATGGCCGCCCAGAAGGCGCTCTGGCTCCCGAAAATCGGTGCCAAGTTTATACTGGGCAAGAACGAGATACCAGAGCCCGGTCCAGGCGAGGTCCTCGTCAAACTCGAAGCGAGTGCGCTCAATCCACTGGATGTGGACATTCAGAAGTGGGGCTTTTTCGAGATCACAGAATACCCCATTATCCTTGGTGAGGAGGGTGCTGGCATCGTCCAAGAAGTCGGTGATGGGGTCACCAACTTGGTGCAAGGCGACAAAGTGTTCGTACTTTCTCTGTCTCTCGACTTTCGTACTTAGCACGCGCATGCGGCCAGGTTCTTCCAGACGTCTCTCGGTAACGAGACCTCTTCATTCCAAGAGTATTGTCTGGTAGACGCGGAGCTTGCGAGCAAGGTTGGGCTTGTCCACTTCGTGGCCGCTTGTCTCATTTGATGAAACCGTGTATAGATCCCACCGAATCTGACATTTGACCAAGCTGCTTCCATCTTGGTCGCTTTCAACGTGTTTGCGGTGGCCACCTACGCACAACAACCTGAGGGTATAGCCCTCACCCCGCCATTCGAACACGGTGGTCTTGGCAAGTACATGGGCCGACCCATTGTTATATTCGGTGGTGCAACTTCTCTCGGTCAGCAAGGTATGCCCCGACCCCTCAGGAAACTATATCACAACTGCATATTGATACAATACACCTTATTCCTCGCACAGCGATCCAACTCGCCAGGTTATCCGGTTTCTCGCCCATCATCACGACCGCCTCACTCCACAACCAAGACTTGCTCCTTTCCCTCGGTGCCACGCATGTCCTTGATCGTAAACTCTCCAACGCCGCACTCATGAAACGTGTCCGCCAACTCGTCGCGGTCCCCTTGACGTACATCTTTGACGCGGTGTCTATCAAAGAGACACAAGAAGCCGCCTATGCTCTCTTGGCACCCGGAGGCACGCTCGCGGTCGTCTCCCGACCCAAAGTTGGTGGGGACGAAGACAGGAGTGGGAAAAATATCCTCCTGGTCCTTGGGTCTTTTCATCCACCACCTAACCGTGTGCTGGGCGCCAAGTTTTCGATTGCATTGACAAGGTGGTTGGAGGAGGGCAAGATCAAGGTGTGTGTGCGACATTCCTTGTGGTCGTCGAGAGTGGTTTGGTTGACGCGCGAGGGAACGGATTTGTAGCCGAATCATGTCGAAGTGTTGCGGGGAGGGCTGAATGGCGTCGTGGGTGGGCTGAAACAATTAGTGGATGGCGTAAGTGCGACAAAATTGGTCATTCGTCCTCCCGAGACCACCAACTGGTGAGATCGTGCATGCCCATTTCAGGTCCCACGAAAACATGTACGACTGTGGCTACGGGTCTGTGTGTATGATACTTGGTCATGCATGAACCCATCTCAATTGAAACTAATCTACATCCGAATCAAGCTTCCTCTCTGATTCGCGACGAAATCCGTCGGTTCAGTATCGTTGTACAGTTCACGGTGCATTTCAGGAGATGCAATGGTTTTTAATCTCAAAAATAAGGTATATCAGGCCATAACTTAACGTTTAGCCACCGTCATCGGAACGGACAATTTTCATTGTTGTGGCATGGTCAGCGTAATCGCAGCAAACGGACAAGGTGAAGGTTCCCACTGACCTGCCATGTCGGGCCGCCAGTCGGAACTGCTCTGGTACGCAGTTGGACCCCGACTGCGAGAAACACTGCTCCGAGCCTCCTTCGTGAAGGTCGTTCATCTCCATTGCCAGCCTATTGCAAGCTTCTTTTTGCATGCGCTATAACTTTGCTGAAGATGATGCAGTTGACAACGGTATCTGAAAAATGCGCATCCAAGGTGATACGGCGGCCGTCTTTGGATATACGAGATGAACATACGCCACTTGGACCAGGAATCGCACAATTACCCCAAATGTAAGGGCACAGCGTTGCATGTGTCTCACTTTGGTACATTGCATTGGACCTTGTCACCGCCCATCAGCGGAATCAATCAATGGTGCAATGATAGGACAAACGAGACCGAAGCACATTAGACACACAGCGAGGGAGAATGATAAACGAATGGCTCGGAAGAGTGAATTTATGACTTGGTATAACCTTCAGAGTGGGTTTCACTTGTGAAGATAGGCCCTACTAATGTTAACTTTAATATCGATATTCTTTCTATACAGGCCGGGGCGAATACACGGGGATAAGCGGAACTCGAGAAGTCATTCAAATCTACCAGTCTATCGCCATTTGATGCCCATGCTCACGTGCAAGGGGCGAACATACACGCTGTCGATGTCCTTTATGAGCAGGGCGTATCTCCCAATCATCACTTACTGCGGCTGACTCATTGACGGTCATATCATGCTTAAGACCACTGTATGTGCCATCAGGATCGATGACCGCTATAAACAGCTCGAAAACAGGCTTAAGGGGGAACTCCACTCTCCCTTCACACATCTTCCACTATAGGCAGCAAAGACGCACCTGGAATGGCTACTCAGAAGGCACTTTGGCTCCCGAAAATCGGTGCCGAGTTTACACTGGGCAACACAGAGATTCCTGAGCCAGGGCCCGGGGAAGTCCTCGTGAAGCTCGAAGCAATTGCGCTCAATCCGCTTGAATGGAAGATTCAACAGTCGGGATTTTTCATGGTCAATGAATACCCAGCTATCATCGGTGAGGACGGCGCGGGTGTCGTGCAAAAAGTCGGTAACGGGGTCACCAACTTGTCGGTAGGCGATAAAGTGTCAGTACGCTCATCTCAACGTCCATGTCATCGTGTGCTCACAAGTCACACTCGTCAGATCCTTCCAAACGCCTTTGGGGAACAAATATGCTACTTACCAAGAGTACTGCTTAACGAACGCAACGCTTGCTATCAAGGTTAGCTGTTGTCAGATTTGTGTCAACACTCTTGTTCGATAAAATGTTTCACAGATTCCACGCAATATCTCGTTTGAACAAGCCGCTTGCATCGTCACTGGATTCAACCCTTTTGCGGTGGCCACCTATGCTCAACAACCCCAAGGGTTGGCTCTCACTCCACCTTTCGAAGAAGGAGGTCTCGGCAAGTATGCAAATCAACCCATCGTCATTATGGGAGGCGCAGCCTCCCTTGGCCAATATGGTATGTTTGAGCGTCGACCTCCTTATCTAAGCCTTCGTATCAATATACTGCGTCGCGCATAGCTATCCAGCTTGCGAAGCTGTCCGGTTTCTCACCCATCATCACGACGGCGTCACTTCACAACAAAGACTTTCTCGTCTCCCTCGGCGCAACGCATGTCCTCGATCGAAAGCTTTCCGCTATCGCTCTGGGGGAACAAGTCGCCCAAATCACCAATGCCCCTATCATGTATATATTCGACGCGATTTCCCTCCAGGAGACGCAACAGGCTGCACTGTCTCTACTGGCTCCAGGGGGCACCCTCGCAGTCGTTGACCAGCCACAGGTCAATGGAGAGGAAGGCAACAGGAATGTCTTTATGGTGATCGGGTTTTTCGACGTTCCGCAGAACCGCGCACTCAGTGCCAAGATTTCAATCGCGCTCACAAAGTGGCTTGCGGAAGGGACGATCAAGGTGTGTATCGCTTCGCCTGTGTTGTCGATTCGATGACGGTGGAACTCGGCTGACGTTGAGTGTGCTTGATTCACAGCCGAACAAAGTTGAGGTGTTGCCTGGAGGTTTGAAGGGTATCGTACCTGGATTGAGGCGATTGCGGACGAATGATGTTAGCGCGACGAAGCTCGTCGTTCGTCCTGCGGAAACCCCGGACTACTGAGCGATCCGTTCAGTTCACTGTTTTCACTGTTTTGAATATGCGCTATGGTTTCATGCGCCAGTATGATCGTGGTTGAAAATAGTGACGTGCATGAAGTGCAGAAGTCATTGATTTGCCTTTAGGAACTGATGATTTCTGTATTGAAGTCGGTACATATAAAGAATTCGAAAACAGGTCAAGTATCGCTTACCCCTCCAAAAACGCGAGACATATCCTCAATGACCATCCAGAAAGCGCTCTGGCTCCCGAAAATCGGTGCCAAGTTTATACTGGGCAAGAACGAGATACCAGAGCCCGGCCCAGGCGAGGTTCTCGTCAAACTCGAAGCGAGTGCACTCAATCCACTCGACGTGCAAATTCAAAAGTCGGGCTTTTTCGGGGTCAAAGCATATCCCGCTGTCCTCGGCGAGGAAGGTGCTGGCGTCGTCCAAGAAATCGGGGATGGAGTCACCAATTTGGCGCGAGGCGACACAGTGTCCGCATATACTCTCTCTGTCTCTCGAGTGTCGTACTAAGCGCGCGCATGCGGCCAGGTTCTTCCAGACGCCTCTCGGTAACGAGACCTCTTCGTTCCAAGAGTATTGTCTGGCAGACGCGGAGCTTACGAGCAAGGTCGGGCTGGTGCACTCTGTGAGTCGCTCGTGTGGCTTGACGAAACCGCGTGTACCAGATCCCACCGAATCTGTCGTTTGACCAAGCCGCTTCCGTCTCGGTCGCTTTCAACACGTTCGCGGTAGCCACCTATGCTCAACGACCACGAGGTATAGCGCTCACCCCGCCATTCGAACGAGGTGGCCGTGGCAAGTATGCAGGTCGACCCATCGTCATATTCGGTGGTGCAGGCTCTGTAGGTCAACAAGGTAGGTAATTAGGCGCACGATCATGTCAAACTACGCGATCGATATCGATACGATACGTTAACGCTCCCTCCCCCTTTCTCACACACAGCGATCCAACTCGCCAAGTTATCCGGTTTCTCGCCCATCATCTCGACCGCCTCGCTCCACAACCAAGACTTGCTCCTCTCCCTCGGTGCCACGCACGTCCTCGATCGTAAACTCTCCAACGTCGCACTCATAAAACGCGTCCGCCAACTCGTCGCGGTCCCCTTGACGTACATCTTTGACGCGGTGTCTATCAAAGAGACACAAGAAGCCGCTTACGCTCTCTTGGCACCCGGAGGCACGCTCGCGGTCGTCTCCCGACCCAAAGTGGGTGGGAACGACGACAGCGATGACTCGGATGGCGACGGGAGTGAGAAAAAGGTGCTCATGGTCGTCGGGTCTTTTCATGAACGGCCATACCGTGCGCTCGGCGCCAAGTTTTCGATGGCGTTGACGAGGTGGTTGGAGGAGGGCGAGATCAAGGTGCGTGTGTGACGATCCTTGTGGTCGTCGAGAGTGGTTTGGTTGACGCGCGAGGGGAATGGATTTGTAGCCGAATCATATCGAAGTGTTGCGGGGAGGGCTGAACGGCGTCGTGGGTGGGCTCAAACGATTAGCGGACGGCGTAAGTGCGACAAAGCTGGTCGTTCGTCCTCCCGAGACCACCGACTGATAAGATGGGGAGGTTCTACGAAAACATGTACGATTATGGCTACAAGTGTGTGTGTGTGTGTGTGTGCGTACGATAGTTGGACAAAGAGAAAGCTAGATAAAAGGTGGACCGACGCATGCATGCACGATACACCTTGGTACATTTCATATCAAACTGACCCGTGTCCGAACCAAGCCGCCTCTCCAATTCCTCATTCCAGCACTCCGATGGTGTGCCCAATCGCCTTGCATCCGCGCAAACGCATCTTGGATATGTTCAGGCTGCAACGCCGTCCGCGCTTCGGGAGGTGGAAGGAACAACGAGCTTGTAGGTAGTGGTGCATCCTCTGCATCGTCATCCTCGTCATCCCCACCGTCTCTTCGAACACGTTTCCCCCCGTCCATGCCAATACCAGCAGTTTTCCGTTTTCCGAGGAGAGGGGAGGAAGACGACGGGGTGTAATCGTCCCGCAGGTAAGATTCCTCGAGCGATTTCTTGACGTCCAGACCTGCCAATGTGAGAGAGCGAACCATCTCGAATGCGAGAAAGCCAACGATATCGACCGTGTCGTCGTTGGGTTTCAAATCCAAATGTGGCGGAAGGTTCAAGAAATCTCGAAATCGTTTTGCTGTACAGAGTATTTAGCAAAAAGGATCACCCGTGGTCGAGGGAAGAAAAAAGCGATCCCGAACCTTTACGATAAGTGAAACTCGCTTGTCGACAGTCGGAATAATGTTGGTATTCTTCGCGCGTCATTTGTCGCGTCGCGTCGTCGGCTTCTTTCAAGCGTTGGATGGAGGCTTCGTGCGCTTCGATATCGTCTTCGTCTTCTTCGTCATCAGACTGGTGACCTGATTGTCGGAGGACTTCGGAGTAGATGGTCGAGATTTCCCAAGGGAGCTTGATGGTGATCTTTTGCGCTTTGGCTGCCAGTTTATCTAGAGGTGGAAATGCGTGTCAAAAAAGTACGTGGGGAAAATGTAAGGCATCGTACCGTCGGCACCATCCTCTAGCGTTTCGACTTCGACGCCTGCACCGCCGTCGCCACCACCGTCCTTGGCGTGCTTTCGAACGTCTTTCCATGAGAGGTATGTACGGAGACGGTTGACTTTGCCTCTGTCGTGTCGGATGAGAAAGATGAGGTCTTCGGCTGTGAGGTAGCGGGCTCCTCGACGGTTAGCGAGCGCGCGGGCCTGAAGGATCTGAGAGCCAGAAGTAAGTGTAAATGGAACGGACGGGGGATCCCAACATGGGAAGGAGGTACGAGAGTTCCTTACGAGTTCGATGAGCTGACTGCGAACGATGTCCTCGACGAGGTTCACGGTCTCGTGATTCGGATCCTGAATCTCCCCAAAGACGAACATCTACGGACGAGCGGTGGGTTGGGCGTTTTCGCCGAGTCGGAAGACAAGTCGGGCTACATACCATCTGGGAGATCTCCTGCGTGTACTTGTAGTCTCGTTGTCCATCGTGGCGTTTGGCGGGTGGGTTCGTGGGGACGGGGGCGGCGGTGGTGACGGCGACGGCGGGTGCGGCTAAGGGAACGACGGGTGTGGATGGGACGGAGCTGGCTGGTGCTGAGTGGGTGGGTTGGATGGGTGGTGGTTGTTCTGGACGGGGTTTGTAGTATTCCATGGTCGTCATGTTGACCACGGTCGTTCCTTGTCGTTCCCTGTCCGTGGCAGCCAAACTAACCGCGTGTGACCAGACCTAAGGCCCAATTAGAAACGACTTTTAGACTATCGAAAGCTCACGCCCACGATGATACGTTGACAGTAGATAATATATCAGCGCTATCATTCATGGTGATTCCTTCCCATAATCCCCTCCTACTCGACTACGATGACTTCGCCTGCGTTCGACACTCCCATCCAGCTCCCAGTCTCTCCAGAGACCCTCGCCGCGATCAACGACCACCTTCGCACCCTCGAACCACCCCAGATCCTCCAATGGGCCCTCGCACACCTCCCCCATCTCTACCAAACCACCGCATTCGGTCTCACAGGCCTCGTCGCCATCGACATGCTCTCCAAAATCGCACCCACGCCCGCCGCCCAACCACCCCTCATCTTCATCGACACCCTCTATCACTTCCCCGAGACGTACGCGCTCGTGGCGGAGGTCGAGAAACGGTACGGAATCAAGGTGAACGTGTTCAAACCCGAGGGATGTACGACCGTGGCGGACTTTGAGAGCAAGCGGGGAGAACGGTTTTGGGAGCGGGACGAGGACTCGTATGATTTCGCGGTCAAGGTCAGTCCCTCGGACCTCCTCTTTTCCAACAGGACATATCTGGTTGGCAGGTCGAGCCCGGCCAGCGTGCTTATCAGGAATTGAACGTCCGTGCTGTCATTACCGGTCGACGTGCATCCCAAGGTGCCGATCGCGCGTCTCTCCAACCACTCGAGGTCGATGCCACCGGTCTCCTCAAGCTCAACCCTCTCTTTGCGTGGAAATTCACCCAAGTCGATGAGTACATTAAAGCAAACAACGTCCCACGCAACAAATTACTCGATCAGGGGTACAAGAGCGTTGGCGATTGGCACAGTACAGTCAAGAGTGGGGACGGTGATGCGGGCGAACGTGCGGGACGATGGGCTGGTAAAGAGGAAAAGACGGAATGTGGACTCCACAAGAATTATTTTGCGATGAAATCTAAAGCCAAGGTGCGGTCGTCGTGTCTCTTGGATTCATATTTCAGTGGCTGAGCACTCGGACCGTGGTATGTAGGCTCTGGAAACTCAGGGAGCAAATGGCGCTGCTACGGCATAGAGGGACGGATGTCGAGTGTGTTGGTTGTGTACTATGCTGAACTTCAAGCAACGAATGGATTTGCCACCGTATTATATTCAATATTCCGTTGGTGAGGCGATTCGCGTTCCGCTTTTCATGATAACAAAGACAAGGTGCACTCACCTGACGATCGCTGCATGTGGACATTTCGAACCGGTGCGAGGGTCGACCTACCTTTCAGAGTCGCATTTGAAGTGGCTGATAAGCTGGATATTGATTCGCCAACATGCTGTGCAGGTGCGTGTCGAACGGCTACGTACACCCCCGAGTGAACACACGCTAGGATCCCACTCCATCGTGATGCCAGGTTGCGAGAATCCGACCATTGGATCGCACGGCGCGACCAGACAATGGATTTCCCCACCTCGGGGCCGCAAGGTGCTGGGCTCTGTGCGGCGGTCAGTGGAATGGTAACAAAGCTGAGAAAACCGCGGGTGGGGGCGATAACTCCGTGGTCCCGATTAAAGCCTATTTCCCAACATCCTCACCGGTTTAGAGAGAACGGACGTTTTTTCTACAGAGAAGGGCTCGTGCGATCCTATGTGGGATACACGGGTGAGACAGATGTGGGACAGCATGATGTGATCGCGAGCGGTGTTAGACATGGGGATGGCAGTGACAACGTCTCCAGCAGTGAGGCGTCAGGGCACTTTCGCAGGGGAAATGAGTTCTTGCGGACACGAACTAAACAAGGTAATAGTTGATCCATACTATCATTGACCCGTGTCGAGATCCTCGTCAGACTTGCACACGAGGGGGAGAGGGACCAAGTTTGAGAAAGTCTTGCAATAAGACACCTTTGGGATCGCTGGGATGCTGATAGGCCAATGAGAGAGGACTCGAAGGGTCTACCTCAGCTGTTCTGGGGATGTTATTCTTGTTTCGTTCTCACCTGAGCAAAAGCGCGATTTGAATGGTCCAGGCTGGTGTCTGACTCGGAGACATGGACTCGCCCGTGGCAACAGCCCTGAAAGCAAGGACACTAAAGTAGTTAGACCGACAAGACGTCTGTTCCCGCGCTGATGGTGAGCGTCTGAGTTGGAGTCGAATCGGCGACAGAAAGGTGGTGAGATGGTCCCGCAGCGAGGGCTAGCACTGACCCTTACATATATAAAATGGCGATCAAGTACGTCCCTGCCCTCTGCTCCGTCTCTGTTCGACTCATTTCCACTCGCTTTCGCTCTCGTCCCCTCTCTCGTCTCCCTTCCAATCCCTGTCCTATCTGGAATACCGACTACACCGTCTCTCATTGGTCCCCTGACCTTGACAACCTCGACATGTCCTCCAGCCCGCCCGCTGCCCTCAGTCCTACCTTCACCGACGAGGACCCCTTTCCGCCCCTCCCACCCATTCACGACGACGACATCCGAATGAAGGTCTTTACCCACCGCAGCTTCTTCGCCCGCCCCAACCATGTCTTTGAAGACCATCCCGACGACCCCAGTCCCGATAACGAAAAGTGAGTTCCACTGCGGCGCAGACACTGGGAGGCTAAACGGCTGCGGCGCAGATTCGAACACCTTGGCGACACCGTCTTGGGGCTTATTGTGACCGGCCTCCTCCAAGACATGTACCCTAACCTACGTGTCGGTCCTGCCACGGTTCGCGCAGTCTTTCCGGACATGTCATCGCTCGCCTTCCTTATCCATCCTTTGCTCTATAGAAAATACGTGCCCTAATTGTTGGCAATACCACACTGGCGGACATTTCGCGCCGTTACCAGCTGCCAGTAGAACTTAGGCTGCATCCTGCTCAAGCGATCACCCTGAGGGCCAGTCTCAACGTACAAGGCAAGCCCACCCTTTGAGACCCGTCACGTCACTCCTCTTACACGCCCTCCACAGCCGATGTCTTCGAAGTCAGTCTTGTGCAGATCACTCATTGGCCCTTACTGACGGCATATCTTTCTCCCTTCCATGGATAGTCTTACGTAGGAGGGCTGTATATCGACCAGGGTCTCACCAAGGTCGGGCAGTGGCTCAAGGTGCTGCTCAAACCCTATACCACTGACGCATACATCCGCGTTCGGACACAGCACGGCCTTCCTCCGCTTCCGGCCCCGGTTTCACCGCCTCTTGCTCCAAGCACGAGCGTCTCCTCGGCCTCCTCTGGATCCTCATCGGGTTCTGACACGAACTCGTCAGTGCCGCCGCGGAACTCCCATCACCACCCGCATGCAACCGGCACGCCCACGACGACGGGCCATTTGGCATTGTTCAATCAGCAGCTTCAGAAAGAGAGGCGCGAGGTCGAGTGGGTGTACGACGATTGCGTGGACGAGGGGACGACGACCACTCCTATCTGGGCCGTTCGCGTCGAAATCGATGGTGAGGTCTATGGCCGGGGGAGAGGCGGGACCAAGAAAGCAGCGCGGAACGAAGCTGCTAAGGAGGGCCTTATCCGGTTGGGTATCATCGTCTGAATAGATGGTCCAGGGTTTGGAGTGCCTAGGTGAGTTGCACTCGCGATGCACGTATTGGGTGACATGATGCATTGTGTGCGTGTTTGCATAAACAGGTCGAATGTGCCTTGTGCATGACTTCTCCACACCCTCGCTGGTGGGTGATTCGAAACGCGTTGGGATCCTCCTCCTGCGTTGGTGTGCAGAAGTGGTGCATGGGTTGTGCTATGCTTTCCGTGTCCCTCAGATATCCGCCTCGTGTTCAACCACGCTCTCACCGCCTCTATTGTGGCGTCCAACATGCCATCGATACCCATTTAATTGTAAGCACGAATGCTTTGCGTGCAAGACGGAACTGGATTGGTTGTAGACATGCAAGGTCCTGGATACATACTACCCAAGTCCGCATACTTTCTGAATAAATACTCCCCCGCCTTTTAAATCACCCTGTCGTCGTTTTGCTCCATTATGTATGTTGTGTCTAGATGATATCCACGGAAATGGGATATGGTATCACCTATCCCAATGTGAGGAGTCCATCCCCAAGTACAGGATATTCTCAGCGGTGCAAAGACGACCGCGCACGTTATCGCCGTTCCTCGGTCGAACTTTGCAAAGACACTCGTCCGAGGTCATCCACAGGTGGTGCACCCCACACGAGTGTCTTCCGCGTCGGGTCCAATAAATGCGGGAACGCACGATCGAGAGCGGGTGCGAGCACACCTCGAGGTCGAGATAGTTGAGCTCGAGTTTGGGAGCGTTCCATGTCATCCGCAGCCAAAGTAGACGTGCCGACGACGTCCACATCCTCATCCACTCCCAACGACGACGACGACGACGACGGGTCACCCCCCGTCTGCTTCCCACGCATCATCTCCCGTGCTTCCTCGTCCACGTCTGAAAAGTCGTCTTGCTTGACGGCGCGGATGGAGTACGCCCATACGGCGGTGGCGAACCCGGCGAGGATGACTCCGGTGAGGGCGTTTTGGAGGCGAAAGGGGGCGCGTGCGCGGATGAGACCTGGGGACATGACCTACGTCGTTGTCGTCGGTGAACGCGAACGAAGTGGTTGGGTGGAGGGTGACTCACATAGCTACGAGGCCGGTAGGATTTGCTCACTCGTTTGGGTGAAAGGTAGCGCTCTTCGGACATGGTTGGGGACGGATGGACTCGGTGTGGTGGCAAGTCACTCCTTGCGTGTGACTGTGAGAACAAAGTATGGCTAGTGTACACACAGTTCACTCCCTCGACGCAAGTAGCTTCTGCAATCTCTCCAATTCTTTTTCTCGTTCAATCAATATACCTCTCCACTTTTCCTGCTCCTTGACAATCTTTCCCCGCGCCTCCTCCAACCGCTCCGACTCTTCCTTTTCCATATCACTCGTAAACTCTGGCACGCCCAACCTTTTCGTTTCTTGTAGAGAAGCCGGATTCGACGTATGGAACGGAACGGGCCTCTTTGTACCTTTCGGGAGCGGGGTCGGTGGGTGATTAGTGAGCAATGTGAGAAACGATTGGAATGGATCTGCGAAGACGATTTCGTCGTATTGCCATGAATGCACCGGACCGAGCTTGGCTGCGTTCTCGGGCGACGGAATGTCGGGTTCGGCTGCAAAGGCCGAGCCTGCGACGGGATAGGTGATCGTCCAAGGATGTAGTTTGAGGTGATGATACAGCATGATCGATTTTTCGCCCGACTCGCCCACAAAGTTGATTCGAATTTGGATCTCGAACTCGCCCCACCTGGTTAGACGTCCACGTTACCATGCAACGACCAAAGTAAACGAGAATCAGGAGAGAGAGAGAGACTTGCCCTGTCTCGGAGACTTCAAACGGTGGTTTATCGACGTCTATGGTACACCCATCCCAAACGTCAACCGTCGTCACATGGACGAGAGGGGAGGAAACTCACTTCGGGACGGATTAGAGTACGTTTCATGGAGCTTGAACGTGACGCGTTTGATAAAATATCCCAGGTCGTCTGCGCCTCCGACGCCGTCTGAATCTGGTGCGCTCGCGGCCGCTCTCAAGGCCACCGTCCATCGATGGGTGTGGCCCTCTGGCGCGAGCTCCTTCTCGGCGGCAGTCAACACTGTCGCTGTGTTCCCATATATGATCGGTCTGTGGATCGTCACGCCCTAGAGAAATCAAGAAGTTGAGTGGGCCATCGTGAACGGGGAGGTGTTGGGGGAAAAAAAGGGACGTACTCGGACGCGGACACGGTCTGCCATGGGGTCATTTGCATACGGTCGGGTGGGCTCGGCATCCCAAAACGCTCTTCAGACTCCGACCACATTCAAAACCTGGTTCACTGCTACCCACAGCAGCCTTGCCTACGCTCACCATGCTCGACTCCCTCGTCAACCGTACGTCCATGCCCACTTACCATAGAAATCCACATATCTCATGTCTCTCGTTGAAAATTAGGTCCCAACAACGTGCTAGAACAGCAAAAGACGTTCCAGGTATGTCGTGGTAAAACGTTCGACTCGAATCACCTCACCTGCGTCTTTCCAGTCGTCCCACAAGCCCGTTTACATGCGGTCACCACGGGCAAAGCTCTTCCTCGGTACACGTCCACTTTACTCTATGAACAACCCCCCAGGCAGCATGTTAACATGGACCTTCCGTGACAGGGATGTACTTTAGCCTCTATGCAGCCGGCATGGCTGGTACTGCCTTTGGCATATATTCCCTCATCTTTGTATGTCCCTTTCGAGCTACGCGTATCCTCGAATCGCTGATGGACGAACATCCTCTTCTAGACCAAGCCAATGAAAAGGGATTAAATACGTGAATAGACTGGGTTCTCCCTTTCCTTCAATTCATGCATCACTCATTGTTTCGTCGTGACGTCGAATGCCTCGAGCACGTTGCCCTGCGTGAACTATTGAAGCTAATTATTTAGCCTGAGCGCCATCATTTTGAATCACGCAAGTCGATACTAGATTACCATCCTACACGCCTCTCTTTATCCTTTAATGCCACGCAGCCCATCCGGGATACATCTTGGCCTGCAACGACACTGTAAGTAACGGCACTAAACAAAAAAGGACCAAAACTACATACCAAATTCGCATCGTCAATCGCTTCCTGAATCAACATCTCCACCAAATTACTCGTCGAAATCTCTCGCTCTTCGCCACTCCCTGACCCTCCACTCCCGCTATGATTCCGGGATTTGATGTTGGAGGGAGAATACACCCCTCTCAGTTTTCGTTCGATCGGTCGAAGTGCGTTCTTGGCCAGATGGCGCAGATCCGTCGAGGACCTGACTGCATTACGTCGATCGCGGTCCTGTTTATGGTGAGCAAAAATGCAGGACGTGACGCTTCCAAACAACGTTGCCTCCTCCAACTCACCATTTTGCGTTTCTCATCCTCCCATTCGACGAGGGGATCATGGATGAACGCATCGAGAACGCTCATCAACGAGTCCTTGTTATCCCTGAGTAACTCCATCGTTATCTCACACGCGATGCGAAAGACGCCTTCGACGCCCGTCACGCCCAGTCCGTCGATCAAATTTTGTGTCAGACGAAAGGGAACGCGTTCGGGGACTTCCAAGGTTTTCCCCTTTTTCGTGTGTGTTGAGTTGGTGTGAGCGCGTGTGCGATTAATACTTGGGGGGAGACGCACCTTTTCGAATAGACAGTTGAAGTCGACGTGTACGACGTCGCCGGTGTTGGTGTCGAGGAGGATGTTTTCGCAGTGTCGGTCACCCAGTCTGTACGAGGCCCGTTTTGGCAAGGAATGGATTTTTGTCGCTCGTCAGCCAAAGATGGGCTTACCCTAGGATGAATCCAACCATCGACATCACCGCCGCCGTTCGCCCATACATCAACCGACTGGAAAGCCATGCCGATGGCTCAGGGAACGTCTCCACGAACCATTCATGAAACACGGGAGGGAAACTAGGAGAGAGACGGTCAGCGTCCCCCTCACTTGCCCCTCGGCATACCATCCGACATACAAGGGCAGAATCTTCGTCACGAACAATTCCGCGGCGTCTTTTTCCGTTCCCTCTTTGATCTTTTTGAAAACGTCGCTCATCTCAGGGCCCTTTTCGTCCCAGGGTTGATCGTCAACGTCATAGGCCACTTTGAGAGAAAAAAAAAAAAAAATCAGTCTGCACTCACCCAGTTCTTGATCCGTCTTGCGTCGTAGTACCGTATCAGCACGGGACGAATGGGAATGGTGTTCGGAACCCATTGTATAAACCCACACTCCTCGTTGAGCGTCACCACACCATACGTGCGGATATCTGAACCAACGAGAGGTCAACTCCAGATACATCGGGTCTTTGGTAGATTGAAAAAAAAAAAAAAAAAAAAAAACTCACGAAGCTGCCTCCTCCGAGACTCTGACTTTGCTTTCAGCAATTTATTGATGATCGCGTTGAAATCCATCAACCGTGCATCTTTTCGAAGATCGTCCTTGGGTTTCCCGAGGAACATGTACGTCTGTCCGTTCGATCCGCGAATCGTGATCTTTCGCGGTTTCGCAAGCGATCGCATGATTTCGATCTCGTCCGAAAACTCTGCATACAACAGCAACCAAAAAAAAAAAAGGTCAGCACAACGCGCTCCCCAAGAAAACACGTCGCAAAAAAAAAAAGGTGGCTCGCTTACCCTCGAACGTCGGTGCTGCACTCGGAAAAGGCACGTGTGTCGAATTCTCCGTCGTCGAAGACGCCGGCGGTAAATTGGCAGTGAGCGATTCCTGAAGTGGGATGAGCAGTTTCGATCTGCCCAGCGATGCCAGCTTCGTGAATTCGCGTTTCATGCTGAGCGTCTTGCGATCATCGTCGATGGGGTAGTTGCACAGCTTGAGCAGCTCCTCCGTCATCGCGTGCATTTGTGTGATGAGCATCGGGAGCTCTGTGCCAGCGTTTGTGGGATCGCCCTGTCGTGTTCGCAACGATGGGCGAGCAGCCTATGGTGTAGTATACGAAAGACGTACCCGGAGAGCGTCCAAGATCGCTCGCCCGCGCGATTCCCGGTTGGGCTTGGTAGACTTGACGACGGACGCAAAGAGCCACAACGCTTGGTGTGGGTATTCACGGATGACCTTGCTGATAATCTTTGACAAGATAGGATACACCTTTTGGTTGGTATGTCCCACCCTAGACACGATTTGAGGGAACGCTGTGAACCACTGCCACGAGGGTTCAGCGGTGTCGAAGGGCTCGTTGGTATAAAGAGAACGTACCTTGTATGCGGGAACACTTTCCACCGCCTGGCATATGGCGTTATGAATCTTCATGAAAATGGGATGCGTCGCTGTTTTCGAGTTCTCTCCAAAGTCTAACCACAGCGTGAGCATGCGTGGTATCGCTTGATAGACGTATTTCGAGCCCAAGCCGACGACTCTAGCATAGTTCCTGACGGTATGCGCATTCATGCGAATAGCCCTACACCACGATGTCAATATTTTCTTACTCGAAGAGAAAACTGGCTCTTTGCATACCGTTCGTCGTCCGGTGCGCCGAGCTGCTTAAAGGACTGGTCGTGAAACCTTCCGAGATGATACAGCGCACTCTCCATCATCGCACCCTGATCTGAAGCAGTCTGGAACGCTTTCAAGAGCTGCGAAGGCTCGTACCGATCCGACTCGTTCATCCAGCGTGCCCGCAAAATATGAGCCTACGACAAGCAGTGAGTAGAGTCATTCTCTCTCAAAAAAGCAAAAACACGAAATGCGCTCGCCTTGGCCCTCATGCGTTGTAGTTCGGCATCATTGTCATCGGACGTCAAGTCGATCGTGTCCGGATCTTCCATCAGACCGCTCAGACGCATCGAGTTCTCGAGCTCCTGGAGCGCGCGCAGCGGTTCGCCCGTCGCCTTGACCAGTTTCGCACTCTCCATAAAGTAGAACCTCGCATTGCTTTGTTGCGCTTGGAGCGTGGCCGAGTAAGCAGTCTGCCATTGCTTGGCTTTACGCGCGATCTTGGCGCTCGCGATCCACGACTGGCTGATCTCCTTGGTAATCAAAGGCGACGTATTAGGACTATGTAAAACGACCGTCAATACTCGGGAGAGAGCTCTGAGCGCGGATTGTCTCTCTGACCTCAGTGCAAATGCTGTACGCCGCATGCTCAAAACGGCTTGTCGGACACGAAAGTTCGGAAGCGTGGCATCGAACCGAGCAGCGAGACAAGTGCCGAGCGATTTCATCGCCTCCCGTCGAGCTTGCGAACGGGGAACGGTCGCAGAGATGGCATCATAAATGAGCTCCATCTCGTGGATCATGTGCAGATCCAACAACGCATCGTACGACTGGCGGTACCCTTTGGCTCCGGCTGCCGTGATCGGCCCACCCAAGATAGTGCGCGCATTGGATAATGCGGATGCTACGTCGTTGGCACCGCCCGCTCGCATGGCTAGGAGAACTCGGGCTTTCATGATGTAGGGCGATGTCAACTCGTTGTTGGCAGTAATTTGTTGAAGATCGTCCCAAGCACCCATCATCCAGGCACTTTCAGCCTGAAAGCCTGCTAGTGCGGACTCCCAGTCAGGATTTCGAACGAGTACGCCTCGTACGTGTGTCCTCAAAGTGTCTGAAAAAAGATTCACATGGGGCCTTGCTCGCACAGAAGATGGCGCATGAAATACGAACCATAGTGACCAAGATTTCTCAGACAGCGCAAAAGACCCAAGTGAAACTCGAGGTTGTCGGGACACTGCTGGAGACGAACTTCCCAACAACTTTGAGCGGCCGTCCATTGTCCCGTACTCTCGTGCTGTCGGATCTTGTGTTCCAAAGATGGCGAAAGGATGAGCATAGATATTCCCTCCATCCCATCGGGTTCGTCGAGGTGCGCATATATCTCGTGTAGACGTTCGTAGTGGGAAGTAAGTTCTTTCGTCGACGCGGGCGTCTCCCGCTCTCCAAGCACCACGACTTGCCGTTCGAAATTCATCATGGACCTCGCATAGGCCTTGCATTGGAGGGCGGCTTTAGCCATCAGGTCGTGATTAATGCTGCAAAGCATAGAGTCAATTCGAACAAGTTGCTCTTCGCTCTCGGACCCAGCGGCATTCGCTCGTACACGCTTGTTGTTCTCCGCTTTCTTGGAACTGATATCTTGACGCAGGATGCGCACGTACTTGCTAACATGGTCGAGAAGCGTGAAGACGACCTAATTGATGCGTCAGTGTCGATTGGTAGCATAGTTTGGGGAGAGCGGCGCCAACCTGAGCACTGAGGAACTTCTTGTCCGCACTAGAAGGGCTACGTTCGTCGACTTGGTCCTCAAGCACAGCCAATAATTCCTCCCTTATGTCTTGGACGTCCCTCTCTTCCCCAGACAAAAGAATGTTTAAAACAAGGTGTGGCAACAGATGATGCGCCACTCCAACGTCTTTATTCCTCAGCGCTGGCCGCAAGACGCTGAAAATCCTTTGCGCAGTCTCCCCGGACGCCCTCGAAATGAGATACGTCGTCCACAGCTGAAGCCACTCTCGATACGTGTTTTGGCGCGGATAAATCGGACGCTCCGGTGGAACGAGCGGGTTTTCGATATTCTGAAACCGACCTTCCAACATCGGGGTAATCGTCTCGAGAATGTGTTTCGGGAGACTACTCCATCGATTGCGCACCTTGACCGGGACTGGGACCGTACTCTTCGGTGCTACGAGCGCGGAAGTGAAACCACAGAATCGTAGAAGTTCTTGAATACTGTATGAGAGGCGGCCTTGGTATTTGATATCGCTCGTGGAACGAAAGGTGCCGACGAGAACGTCCTTGATGAGATGCATCGCAAACAAAACGGCCTCGCTCTCGTCCGTAAAGTTGCTCCGCACGACCATGCGCGAGTCGTTTGAGCCAATCTCACAACGGTCCGGATCGGCAGCCCCTAGGATCCCCATACATTCGAAAGCCAACAATCGCAGCCCCTCAATGTCGTCCCCGTCGCGAGATGCAATATGGAACAGCGATGTCTGTACCCTTCCCACCAACGGATCAAAGGCGTCTCCAGACGCCAAACTGCGAACAAAGTCGGGATGGTCCACGGACATCAACGTCTTCAGCTCCCCCAGGAAATGCAATGTAATGGCATAATTGTCGCTGTTCAACTGCGCCAGGATCTTTTGTAGCTTCTCTCGCGGATCCCACGAAGCCCTACGTCGCATGAGTTCCCCGTGGATGTCCCCCAGTTCTGGGATATTCCTCAAGTCGACCACTTCGTCCAGATGCCCACCGGACAAGTCACCGATGTCGAACACGATGAACCTAAGGCACTCTTTCGCAGTTTCCCGAGCAGTTGGCGATAATGAACGCCATAGTGACGCGATGGTCGCGCTGGTCGCTACAATGTGTGACCCGACGTCCTGCGGGGCGAGGTTCTTGAGAAATATAAGCCACGTCGACAGTGTGACGTCCGTCAGCTCTGGGATCAAAGACATGGTCTGAAGCGTAGCCATGACCTACAAAACGATACTGAGAACCAGACAGAATGCATCTTCAAAACTCGAATTACCTGGGGCGCAACGCTCAGAGGCGCATCGCGAACCTGCACGATCAACGCGCCGAACGCTCGAATGATCTGTCTCTTGGCGGGCGTCGTCTTCTTTCCCCGGATATCTTGCAACATTTCGCTCATGTAAGATACGATACCCAGCAAATTGGCTTTTAGCAAGTGAACCATGTCCGCGTTGCCGTTATCTTGGCTCCCCGCATTAAAAAACATGAGGCGACCGACTTTTCTCAGTGCACTGACGGCCTGCGAACCAAAAGAAAAAAAAAAAAAGGGGGTCATCGACAGCCTTGAAATGAGGTCATTCTCCGCTTACCGACGCAGCGTCGTCCGGGTTTTCATTCCCAAGCACGACCATCAAATCTGCCAGCAGCGGGAGCAAGTTGCTGTGGACGATACCCTTAATGTCGATCGACCGTCGGTTGACCTCGTCGGCGTCCGCTCTCACTATCTTCACAACGAAATCCAGCGCCTGGTTCGTCTGTCCTGGCCCTTGAAGTCGAAAAACGTGTGCGAGAATCTGAGAAGCATCACCGAGGAACAGGATCGACAGTTTCTTGCCTAATTCGCTCGCAATCTCTTCGAGCACCCTCACTTCGCGCTCCGCAAAGAGATGCGGGAGCGCATGTGGGCGTGTGATGGATAAGAAACTGTTCGAGTGGACACCTAGGAACTGACACATCTCTGCAAATAATTCCGGGTTCGTGCACTTGCGTGCAATGACAAACGGCGCGATCCGGGGAAGGAAAGGCGATAAAAATCCTTGCGGCGGCTTCTTGTGCCGCTTCGTCAGTTCGATCAGCTGATACCCCATGTTAGCTTCGCGCCACGAGACTCCCAAAAGTGCGCTCGCCTGTCCCAACGCAATGCTCTTCAATACTGGGTTGTGTTCACCAAGTTGCGAGACCAGATGAAACACGACTTCTTCAAGCACTTGCGGGTGCGCATCCCTGGAAGCCCGTCAGCCACATCCACGAAACAACTTCAACAAAAAAACCGGCGCACGTTCCGATCAACCCGAGCGTGATCAACGTCGTCTCCTTGATCGCGTTTCTAGCCCCGGAATGAAGGAAGCGAACGAGGTGGAAAAATAAACCTTCTATCTGCATCCAACCTCCTTGGTCGTTTGCGCATACTTTGACGAGTTGGGCGAGCGCTTGACTTTGAGACGGATGAGTACGCCCGACGAACGAACGATCAGGATCCGATGAGCACATACCCAGCCAATAACCTTGAAGATCTATCCTTGTCAGATACCCCACGCTGAACTAATTCCAGCACGAAGGTGCAATCGTTCGCAAGCAAGTCGACGGCATGGTGTTTGACGATGATTAAAAGAGCCCGATACATGCCACCGCGAACAACGGGCGTCACTTCCTCAGCAGAACCGGCGAGAAGCTCACCAAGCAACGACAGCACAGATTGCATCGGCAGAACGCCCTCGTCGAAACAGAAACGCAATTGTGTGACGATTGCTGACACGTAGTCGGCGATGGCGCTCCTGACGGCGGCCGACCTGGAACGAGCTTTGTAAACGCCGAGATGAATGAAAACGCGAGGAGATCGGTCACCTTTGCGAACCGTTCTTCTTCAACACCTGCAAGCCACACCTTGCGAATACGGCATCGGATAACGCAGCGTTAGTCGTCCATTCGAGTTCCCGCGGATCAACCACCCCTCGGAGCGCCTGCGCGGCTTGAACGCGCCAACCGACCGACTGTGAAACCTGCTCTGGAACACCCCGGTCACCGGCTCGCAACACCTCCGCATCTCTCACGATGCCCTCCCAATCGCGATACAACCCGTTCCCATCGAAAAAGCTCTTGACGGCCTGCAAAACCGCACTATCCAGTTGATCGAGATGCTTGCGCAAAAAGGTAGACGCGAGAACCTTGTACGATCAGTCGCCTCGATTCCGTATCAAACAACACGAGACCCACGAACTCTGAGTTCAATCCCAGCGTCACCCCACTCCTCCCTTGTCAAAATACCAAGGATAGCAGTTGCGTGAAACGGGGTCAATCTCAAACAACTGTCTCCTTCGTTCGACAATAGGGAAGCAAGTGCCCTCACAGAGGGATGGGATGGATTCTTGGGACCTTCTTCCAGTTTATGGATCAAAAGGCGGGGGAACAAGATCCCAAGAGCATCCCGAAAGCTCGTACACATCGGAAGTACGACCTGCGCAGCCTGGAGTGTACGAAGCAGACACCGCGATCGCACCACGTCCGAGATCGGGCAACTAAAACAACAATCAAACGTCAGAGGAACGACCCGCGCGGTCCGCCGCAAGAGATCGTGCGTGAAGCACCGCGATTCCTCCGACTGCTGCAACACTTTGGCGGCGATATCTGCGACGACGCTGCAGAAGACGGCGAGGAAGGATTTGTTCGGTAGTCTGATAATGTCCGCGTTATCCGGAGGGACCTACTTTGGGCTTCAGAAACGAATTCGAACGTGTTAGCAAGATGGAAATAGATCCTACGGGTGTATTCACTCTGTTCGACGGTGCTCGTCTCAAATGCGGCGCTGAATAGAGCTGAACGTCCAGGGGAAAATCATCCTGCGGCGTGCTCAGGATATCTGCAAGCGATGAGACGACAAGGTCAGCTCGAGAAACGTGCATATTGCTCACCGCACGCCAAGCCAAGCACGTCCCACAAGAGTGAATGCGCCAAGATTCTCTGAGAGGTCTCCCCTCGGAACGGAGAAGCAAGCAATTGACAGAGGATGTACACCAGTATGTTGGTCGCCTTGGAGTACAGGGAAGTCGGGTCCAGGTGGTCCGCCAGGCTATCGTTGGTCGCATCGAGCCACGACTCCGCAGACACGCAGAGGGCGAGCAGTCTCACGAATAGCCTCTTCACGAGATCCTTCTCGTCGTACCAGATTGGCCTCGACTGGTGCGACACATGATCCAAGACGTCGAGCGAGACGTGTGTGAGCGTGATGCGTTCGTTGGTCGTCCCTTGCTTAATGGACGTGAAATAGGGAAAGTAGCCATAGACCTGATCAGCGAGACCTGATATCATGGTAACCCAGGACGCTCTGTCGTAGATTGGCTTGTCGCCACCTCCGCTCGACCTTTGTACCAGGGACCTCAAGAACTCGAGAAGTTGCTTCGGAGCGACAGCGTCCTCTCCATCCGGAGTCTGGAAGGTTGCAGGAACACAACTAGATGGTGGGTCGCTCATTCAGTGGGTGAAAGGTGACCAACAATGTTTGAGCGAGTCGATTCACGCGTCGCGCGACTCCCCCACGCCTTCAACGTTACCAAATTAGGAAAGTACCTTGGAGGACAACATATAGGTATCCGAATCTATACCACACCGACAACCTATTTGCGACCAGCGCGCCGCTTCTCCCTCGCATTCTCCCTATCCATCGCATTCTGCTCCGCCCTCTCCCCCTCCATCGAACTAAACACCTTGTTCATGCGCTCCTTGTACATCTTATCCTTCTCCATCTGCTTCTTGTGCTCCACAGCCGCAAGGAACTTGGCATCCTTGCGCAGCTCGCGAATAGCCCCCTTGCGCTCCTGCTTGAGCTGATATCGCAACTTGGACGCCTCGTTGCGCTCGCGATCCGGGTCCTGTCGTCGGATATAGGAGGACGAGCTGGTTTCGAATTTGGGGATATACGACGGGATGGGGATCGGTTTGTGAGCCTGTAAGAGGAGCGATTTTCGGGACTGTCGGGAAAACTTGAGTAGGCGTGTTATCTTGTCTTGCAAAGAGGCAACCCGCGACTGCCAACATGTGAGACTCTGCGACGGACGCAAACGCGAGGCCATACCTGGACGTCTTCGGACAGCTGTCCGCATTCCAACCCCGAGAGTACGAGGTTGACTGGCTCGTACAGTTCGATGAAGCCGTCTAGGGACTTGTACATATCGGCGAACCGTTCCAATAGACCGAGGGCTAGCCCCAGAGCATCCATTTTAGACTGTTCCGTAGGATCTGCCGATAACATGTGCACCAAATCAGGTTTGCGAACTCCAAGGCCTTTTGCTTTGCTCTTGTCAATAACCAGCGGCTCACACAGTGCGGACCGCAAATCCGGACACGGAAAGACGCCAGGTAGTGACTTGGCTGTGAGGAACACATGGGGGGCGAGGTGTAACGTGGCGTTGACCACGAAATTTATGGCTTCTGGAACGAAGCGCTTTGACAGATTTTCATATTGCAGGAACAGAGAGGACAGGAACAATCCACTGATGATGTCTCCAAATGACCTAACTCGGCATAACCCGAGATATGCCCCCATGAGTAGTCGTGCAGGCGAAATGACCGGGTGGTGCATGTCACTGGTCGGCCAAATGATTCCTATCACCCGAAGGAATCCGAGTTCGGAGAGTCCGGGCCATGTCCTTGCGTCAGGATCTGACGCGTCGGTCGCTAAACCGCGTTTAAGGTTTTTGTGCATGAGAGAAAGTTTCGTCACGAAATACTCTGCTGATTCAATAGGATACGATCGACAGAGTGCGAACAAATGCGGCACCAGAGCGGATAGCAACTTCATTCTTGGTGCTGGCGGCGCCGCTATATACAGTATATGATCAACGAGAATCCTCGCCAGAGTCTATAAGTAGAAATAAGACAATGAATACCGAGATCATTACTGTTACCTTACCTGTAACTTGAATTTGTTTTCAGGACCAAGGCTGTGATGATAGAGTGTCCGGATCCTTTGTACTACCGTCGGGATGTCAGAATCCGGGAGACCCTTGATGATTTCGAGGAATTCGTCGTGATCCTCGGGCGCAGGGAACGTATATGGCAACTCCTGCGCAGGCTTGGATGATCGGTGAGCCTTTCGCTTTGTCCTCGTATCCTTCTCTTCCAAGTCGGACGCTTCGTCGACACTCGACTGATCATCTTCACCGAAACTATCAAAGCCAGCTTCTTCGTCACTGTGCTCCTCATCACTGTCCTCAACACCACTGTCCTCTCCTTCACCGCTCTCAGATGCACCGCTATCCATCTCCAAACCGACACCAGCAAGTCCACCAAACGATTCGTCCTCCACGAGGAAATCATCATCCAGGTCATCGCCTCCGCGGGGGCGTTTCTTTCTCCGTCCACCCGCGTCGTCATCCTCGCTCTCGTCTGGATCTTGACCCAACATGCGTAATCTTCGTTGTTTCTCCGCCTTTTCGAGCGCTTCCTTTTGCTCCAGCGCCAATTCTTCCTCCGTTTTCGTTCTATCTTTCGGCTTTGCCCGCTTATCAAAGGCGAGTTCGCGAACCTGTTTGTCGTAGTCCATGCTGTCCTCGCCGTTGGCGGCTACCGGTGCACAAGGTTTTGCAGCGTCGATGTTATCTATAGAATCGGGGGCATAGAGCAGCGTCCTGAGCGAATCGAAATCTTGGTCGAGTTCATGTCGCATGTTCTCCCCTTGCTCTTTCTCCACCTGACGACGCATCTATGCCGAACGATGTCTCATTGAGCCGTTCCCCGTACACCAAACGAATGAATACCTTGTGCGCCTTGCTTTTGGCGATAACTTCAGCCATGACTTCAGCTTTCGACTTTTTTCGATCGGGCTACAAAAAGTGAGTGCACGAGCTCAACGAGTCACCATGCCATACCTCGTCCTTCTCGTCATCGCCAAACCCACCAAAGTGGACCTTTTTGACGGTATCATGATCAAGTTGACCTTTCAAAACGATTAAACGCGCTCCTCGAATGCCAAGCAGTACTCACCCTCCTCGTCCACGGGCATCAATATATCGTCAAAGTCGTCCAGCATGGACAAACTCTGGCCATAATGCGTCAGCTCGTCCTCGTTCTCCAGGTTGAACGCGGACGCCTTGGACGCGCGCTGCCTCTCCCTGGTGAATCGCTCCAACATGCGCTCCTCGAGCGACATCGAAGCATCATTTTCACCAAACCGCCGATCAATGACGCCACCAACACGTCCCCTCCCTTCAATCTCCTTCAACAGCGATTTCTCTCTCTACGCAGACACATTCAACACACACACACACGGAAAAGGAGAGAACGTGTCTACGTGCTGCATCCCAGCCTGCTTGCTCTGCGCTGGTCGTCCCATCGTCCCCTTGATCTTTCGACCACCGACATCGTGTTTGAGCCGGGTGACCTTGACGTCAAACGGGTTCAGTTTTCGTTGTATCTCGCGCAGCTTGGCTGCTTTTTTGACGTTTGCGTGTTCGGTCGACGGGGTGGTTTTTTTTTTCTTGCCGTTCGGTCTGCCGAGGCCGGCCTGCGAGAGCGCAGATTTGAGCTGAGATAGCTGGGATCCCTTGGCCATCGTAGTGCAAACTTGTAAAAGGCAATGTCACGCACACGCTGTCACGCATTATGTCTGTCACCGACTCGACGAATTCTTGCCACCGCGTCGCACGGAAAATCATACAGCAAACCGACCAGTCACCGGCATTTATTCCCCCAATCTCCAACTGTATCTACATTTCGATTCTATTCAGAAAAACTGAATCCTATGCGTTGGCGGGTAAGCGAGACAACGTCCTCTTGCGAGGGTCGCTTAACCTTTTATAGGCGACTCGCAGATAGTAATCTCTGCCCTCTCCAGGTACGACCCCGGGTGCACTTGCGCCACTCCCAGATAACAACATGCAACTGACAAGTGCAGCATGCGGCATCGCTGACCCGACATCCGTATGCATTTTGCTTGTCACGACATGCCATCTCGTTTGACGGGCTCGGTGGAACAACCAACCACGAATCGACGCCCTTCTTCCTCCCACTCGTTCGATTGCGGTTACACTCATTTGGATGTACCCCTTTTGGTATAGTGTCAACCGCGCCAGATAGGCGGGGCACATATTCGGTCAGAGCTGACAGTCAGTGGCATTTGAACGATAGCGTAAGAACATGGTTTAGTCCTCTGGGCGTCTCCCCGGGCCGAGGCTCGGAAAATTATGCCGCACAAAGCAAAAAAATGCGAGGGCGAGAAAGACGGAGAAACGAAATGATCCTCGCCGGAGCGATACTTTCGGATCCCTCTGCCATACACGTACCCACCAGACGAGACAAAACAAGTTGGTTCATGTCTCGTTCGCACTCCTTTTCAGAAAAGCGTGTCGGCTAATACGTACAATGGAATGACCCAACGCAACGGATACCATCCGAGCTAACGTCATCCCAAGGCCATGCGACACGGTGCTCTTCCGCCGTTATTCGCTTTTCAACCCCTTACACTTACGTACGGGGACGCGCGCAGGCTTGGAAGCCACAACAGTGTACGTTAGAATCAATTCTACAGGCGCCACGTCGTTGACCGCCACCTCCAGAGTCAGGAGTGGCATTACGCATGGACCCTTGCCTGGTATGCGTCGATCGCATCTCGGACGATTTGTCCGGGTGACCGGTCAGGCGTTGAAGCCTACAGGTGCGACTTCCGGTTACCTTTTTGCCCGACACACAAGCAGTTGAAAGAACCAAAAAGAACGTGGCCTAGGAACAGGCCAACGTTTTGGCGTATGTCTTTGTCATAATGGAGGGTGGGGCGTAATCGGACATACATGTGTCGGAGGCTTTGCCAGCGCGATAGGCCCACCTTAACCCCAAACAAAGTCACGCGTGCTTCTGGCGGGCCTCGTGTCCAGTAGTGGCCATGTTGATACCCTTAATAAAAAGCCGTCTGGTTTCACAAGGAAAACCTAACTATGCGTTCAATGCAGGGGGGGGGAAAAACAAACGGACCGAATTTAGGGTAGCCAAAGATGAGTCAGTGTTCGCTAAAGGACTCGTCCCTGGGTGGCTGAAAGGGACATTTGCATTCATTCGCGCCACCCGTGGCATCGTCTCATTCGTCACGCAGCATCGCAGATGCCAAAAATTCTAATTCAAGGTATACTAAAATGCGGTAACTACACTCCGAATAGTACTAGTACAGTCCCGTCATTCTCTGCTCGGTGTTGTTTTCGTACATTATCAGTAAGGGTATCTATCAGCGCGACGACGACCCACGAGGCAGGGGAGGGGGGGGGTATGCGAGATGGATGCAATGGTCGTTGGAGGGTGCGGTATAGAGGATACAAGTCGATGGTACGGGCCCTCGTAGATAAATATCGTGACTTTTTTTTTTTGGCCATGCCACGCTGTGTCGTCGTCGTTTTGAGCCATAGTGAATAAATAAGCCTTGATATCGCGTCAAGGACCAAAAGGGCGGAATTATGAAACGGGTGGGACGCGAAATCAAAGCACAATAAATAGGAGCAAGACACGTCGAATTATGAGGATGGGAGGTCGGCGATAAGGGATGAGACCAAGAGTGGCGATACGTGAGGGAGGGGAGACGGCTGTAATGGAGCGTCTGGCGTGAGACACTGGATGGGCGCAGCCTCTGGCGATTGTGACGGCATGGGTGGCGACGCAAACTGAACACAATTGCGCTGCATAGGCAGTGACCCGCGACGGAAGCTATCCGATTGGTATATTGCTGGCTGCGGATAATAATTGGGTGTAGTCGCCGCTTTCCGCGGTAGAGGATGTGACTGTTGCAGAGAAGCAATGTCCGTAAGGGGTGCATTGGGAAGCCGTATGGGCGCCTGGAGGCCCGAGTCGACTGGGGGACTTTCGGAACTGCGAGGGATGGGGAATGTGGATACGGCAGGAGACGAAAAAGCAGAGGACTGCGATGATGCGGAGCCAGGGGTAGGTGGCAGGGAGGAACAGACCGAGACTGGAGCGAATTTTGAGAATGGACGCGGAAAGAGTGGGCTAGGTACACTTACTGCTGTCGTCCCAATCGCTGGCGCCACTGGACGCGGAGCTGGAGGCCGAGTTGCGACGAGTAAGCCCAAACTCGGTGGGTTCGCTCTTGACGGTGAGAGAACCAGACGGAGATTTTGAGGGCTTTTTGTCAGCTGGAGTGGGTCCAGCGGCCTTGCGGGTCTTGCCACCCGCGCGAAGTTCGTCAAAACGCAAGGGACGGGGACGGAGATGGGTGCGCTCATATAGACCACACTTGTTGCAGACGATTTTGCCGGGATTGAGGGTGGAGCGACGCCAGGAAGGGGGCTCTGTGGTGTGGCAGTTGAAACAGCGACGGCGGAGGTACTGGGTCTCCTTGCTGGCGGCGTCGTCGGTGAGCTGGACGGACATGGCAGCGCCGGGAGCGGATGGGAGGAAGGAGGGGTGGTGGTGGGTTTGGAGGGGGAGGGCGGGGAAGCCGAGCTGGGAGGGGACGATGAGGGGGGTGTCCTCGAGCTTTATGGGCTGTGGGTCGCGGGGGAGACGGTCGGGGATTTGGTCAGTGTAAGGGGTGTATTGGTCGTAGTACTGGTGGTCGTGGCGGACGTAGGGGTAGGTGGCGCGACGTGGGACTGCATGGTGCTGTTGTTGCTGGTGGTGGTGCCATTCAGTGTAGTGAGCGCTGTCGTCGATGTAAACGTCTGGGGGGTAGTTATCAGCGGTGTCGTGTTCGTAAAGCTCCTGGAGGAGGGAGTTTGTTGGCTGGTTGGAGTAGGGGAACCAGGCGGGGTCAGTGTGGATCATGAGGTCGGATTCCTGGAAGATGTGGGGGACAGATCCGATCGGGATGTTGTGCTTTGAGTTTATATGATGTTGGTGAATGAATTCTGGAGATGGAGTACGTGGTGTAGAAGAAGAGTCAGAAAAGGACGGCGGGGAGGGATAAGCGTCGAATTGCATGGTGAGCGTCGCAGTAACAGGTTTGCCATCGACTCGAGTGTTATAAGAACAACGCTGTCCATGTATTAAAAAGGAAATTCCTTTTTAAGTCGGGGGCCCATCTTCTTTCCCAGATGTCGGCTACTCCTTCCTTTTGCCCGTACCACTCTCTCGGATCTCCGGAACATCCCGCCTATGCGATCTTAGATTTAAAAAACAAGTACAAATATATATATACATCACGTCCAAACACGGTGACATAACAGCGTGTTCCCACGCACAGCAACTCTTCAAGAGGCCGCGCGCGGGGGGGCGGCGGGGGCGCGGGGGGGGGGCGCCCGGGGGGG
>JBBPNO010000127.1:0-52683 GCA_038090915.1 Boletus eberwhitei
CAAACAAATATATTTTGGTATGTTTGACCCTCTCCCAGGATGTCATGTATCGTGGTCGGGGGGCGACATCGTGGAGGCGAACTGTTGGATAGGACATGGCAGCGAAGAGGATGAGGGAAGAATGTCGAGGTTCCACCAAACCAAGCCTTTAAAGTCTCGGTAGAATGTGTCATCGTCATGAACTTGATCCCGGTCGTAAACATCGAATCATAAGGCTTGCAATGTGGCAAATCAAATGCTTGTTCCTATTCTTGTTCTCTTCACTGCGGGATTATGGCTACGCCACTCCGTCAACAGAGTCACCCGATGGCACATTTACCTGGTTGAGGAACTCCGAGGGGCAATGCGTGGTTCGGCTCACTCCTTTGAGAATCGGGGTCGAATGGCCTGAGATTATGCATGGAAGCACGGACCCCGTGGTCTAGTCTGGTGACCAGGTCACCCGTTGTCTGTAGTACCCCGATGAGAAATTACAACATGTTGGATATATGCAACGGAATCCGGTGATGGACAAAGGTCTCGCAGCCCGCCACAAACGCGGTCATCGTTCTGGCCGAGACCTGCAAGGAAGCTTCCATGGATAGACCACACACCAGTTTGATACTCTCCAGCACACGATTTTACTGGAATATGTTACTGGGCAGCGTGGGTGCCTGGCGAGGGTACTTGGAGTCCGATTGAATATGACCGCGTTGAGGTTACTGGCCACAAACAATCCTTTAAAGTTGGTGTTTGGGAAGAGCTGTAACGCGAGAACAGCGTGTCGACCGTGCCTTGTCAACTGCCTTGTTTCCAGCCGGGTGTTACTTTCGGCAAGCAATACTGTATTGCTCTTTCTCCTAAGCGTGTATGAGGGAACATAACGCTGCAACATGGATAAGGTGTCACAGTTCCATTCAAACTCCGGTAGCCACTCATATATGATAAATAAAGTAGTCCCCAGCGCTACGCGGCTGTTTGCGATGTCTTCACGACGAACTTAACTTGATTCACTCATGACCGCACTCGTTAACCTGGCGGGCAGCTTGAACTAACAGTGGCAACATAATCATGTGTCTCGTCCAAGAACCCCTCATACGGAATGCCGACTAGACCCGTGAATCCGCAGCGAGTTGCTATTCCAGTGTCACATCAGTATCTCCGTTCATCATGCCCACGCACCTAGTACTTATAAGTCTAGCCTAGGCATGAAATGCCTTTGGGGTTTGGTGCAAGTGCGAGCAAGAGCAGTATTGCCCAAAGTAATGTCCGGCTGGAAACATTTAACAAGGCAATTGACGAAGGTACGGCCAACGTGCTATCCCCGCATACCAGCTCTTCTCTCGAACACACCCGGATAACAGTCTGAAATCCGTATTAATAAATCGTAGTATGGGATTCAGGGTGGCATAAACTGCGCACGATCACCGCGTTGGAAGTCGCGCGTCCATCATTTGTTTCAACGCGTGTCAGGTCCTATCGGTTTGAGTTGGAGTAATCAAATACCCTCCAACTGAAGCGCCTAGGCTGTTCGGTAGCAACCTGTTCCGCGTGCTCTGGAGAGCACCAGACCGGTGTGTGGCCTATCCAAGGAGCTTCCTCGCAGCTAACGGTCCCGGCTAGGACCGGTTTGTGGCGAGCTGCGGGACCTTCGTCCACAGGATATTAGCGAATTCCGTTGCGTATATCCGACCCGTTATACACCAAATGTTCTCGATAGGCTGCGGAGCACAGGATCCAATGTCAATCAACTTGACCCCTTAATGCACACGCGTGCCATTGCAGTCGATAATTAACAAATCAGCCTTTTGGGATCCATCACGTTAAAGGAGCTACACAGAAAGGAACACACTTCCCCCCGGATTTCGTCGATCGGGCAGATCTTGATAGGGTCCCCTCTTATCAAACGGCGGTCGTGATCCCAGTGGTAAGAACAGGATCAAGCCTTGGATTTGCCACGTTACAAGCGTTGCGATTCGCACCGCATTTCGGTATAGCAAGCAGGATAAAGTTTATGTCATGTACGATGACACACTCTACTGAGTTGAGACTTTAAAGGGTTTGGTAGAACGTCGACATTCTTCCCTCATCGACATCCCTCATCCTCTCTACTACCATGTCCTATCCAACAGTTCGCCTCCGCGATGTTGCCCCCCGACCACGATACATGACTTCTTGGGAGAGGGTCAAACATACCAGAATCCATTTGTTTACTCAAATGGTTGCCGAAATGGTATCATATTTCTATGATATGCCGTCTCAAATACAACTGATGATTTTACTGCGTACAGCTTGGTGTGTTTTTATACGTTTACGCGGGTTGGCCGAGCTTTGTCCCGAGGAGTGTGCAGTCCCTAAAAATCCATTATGCCACAGGTGTCGGATCCACAGCGGCTTTCATTGTCGGAATTCTCACATCTCAACCAATCGGCAGTCAGTCTACATCTCGATGATGCGTAATGTTGGATCCTGACCTTGACGTCTAGCTCTTTTTACCGTCGGCGTTGCTTATTCCATCGGAATCGTGCTTGCAATCACGATCTGTGCGGCGGCTTCTGGTGGTCACTTCAGTCCCAGTGTAACCATTTCATTCGTCTTATTCAGAGGGTTTTCCATACGAAAAGCTGCCATGTACGTTCTTCTCGCATGGTCTTCTGCACTTAGCGCAGTGCATCAGGTAATGCTAACATCGAATGTAGGTACATACTAGCACAGATATTTGGCGCTTATTTGGCGTGCCTTGTTATATACGTGCAGTGGAAAGACCTGATCCTGGCATGTTCTTTCTCGATCGGCTTCAGACTTGGGGAGAAAAGTACTCACCCTTCTCAAGGTCGCGGAAGGCGTCCTCGTTGAAAAGGGCCTCTATAATACAATGATGTTCACTCCTGCTGGCCCGGGAGGCATATTCGGGCTCTATGTATCGCCTGGGACTAATTTAAACCGGGTCCTCCTTAACGAGTTTATGACTGTGAGTATTTCATGCTCTTCTTCCAACAGTTAGTTTGATATGGTATGCAAAGGACCTTGTTCTTGGCCTTTCCATAAGCGCATGCCTCGATCCAACCAACCACATGATACCACCAGCAGCCGCACCATGGGTCATTGGATTCACATAGTACGAACCCTTTGTCATCTGTTTATCAACTGTTCGTCTGACCCATACCACAAGTGGCGTTGCTATTTGGGGATTTTCTCCAACTTCAAGTGGGTGCCTTCTCCACGATTGAACCCCACTTGTTGATCGTCACGACTACTGCCCCTAGTTGCCGCAAACACTGCTCGTGACGTCGGCGGACGTTTGATGGCAATGACAATCTGGGGTCGTCAAGCTGCAGGTGGCTCATACGCCGCTATAGCTGCAATCACGAACATCCCAGCCACGGTCCTCGCGTTCTTCATTTATGATACTTTCCTTGGCTCTTGTTCTCGGGGTACGTGCTTGGGGTTCTCACCTGGAGGTGCAAGCAAGAAGCTGACGTGAATCCGTGTCGAATCGATAGTCCTAACCCCACAGCACGTTGCGTTCCTCGACGCACATAGGATTTACCACGAAGACAACGATCTTATCCCGTCAGGCTATCTCTCGGCGATTAGACCACACAATCGATCACTTGACAAGGAGCCCTTCGTCAATAATACGTTGGCAGATAACGTCCGAAATGGCAATGTCTAGTCGTCGATGTAAGCGGATGGAAATTGGGTAACTCGCGTAAGGAAATGTTGCTTCTCATTGGAAAGGGTAACTGGGTATATAACGACCTCAGCGTGGATCGCATGGATGTCATCGTCTACTATTTATATTACGTTTCTTGCTTGTTTGAGGACATGTAGTGACCCAGGTCGTCGAATTCCCGTTGTGTCATCGGTTAGAATCACCCTAGACAGGAAACTTCATAAACCGAACAACCTTTACAACTTTGGCAGTTGAGAAATTTGCTATTTATTGAGACTTGAACAACTCTGTTGGGTCTGCATTGTAGATTCAAGGAGCTCGGGTATAGAAATTGAACTTACAGTTTCCAGTGTTACCTCCGGAAAATAACATCGGTAATATTTGCCTTTGGTGGGTCAACCATCGACGATATGGAGCTTTGGTCTGAGCGTACCGTCAGCGAGGCCAACAGCTAGCTCAACGATTGCGCCAGGATAGTGCGAAGCGTAGTCTAAACTATGCAAGGCGAGTCCCACAAATTGAGCTGTGGACAACGAAGAAACGTACACAATAGAACCTCTCGCTGTAAGACGAGGTCAAACAATTTTTTCAAGCCCACGAGGCTTTGGTGAATCTACACGATCAACGCACTGCAGGCAGATATAGCTTCTGAATTAACACAGTCAGCAAATCCAAATCGTACGCATGGAAAACTGTATCTACCGCAGAACACTATCCTCGGCATTCTTGTTCAAGCGATTCAACGCCATATCCAAAATCTGTCCACCGACATTGTCAAAAAAGGCGTCGAGATACCTGACAGCGTTCTTAAAGTCCTCTTGGAACGTGCTACGCTTGTACAGTAGTTCAAGGCCATGTCAACGCCTAGTTCGTTCTCACGCCAGGCACCCGGTAAGCGCCACGACTTTTGCGCCAACGCGTTTTCCAAGTTGACAGACGAGGGATCCATCAGCGCCTGTCACCAGAGATCACAGAGACCAAGAGAGTCTCGCCAGCTTTCTGCTCCCCGACGTCATGAAGATGCTGTTGTAATCATTTCGGATCACCATCTAGATGAACGACACTCGCCCAATCACTCACGAAGTATGTAGGCAGTCATTGCCTGACACTGATAAATCAAGTCAACATAACACGTTATTAACGATAGATCATACCGGGTGTCCGAGGGCGTTCAATAAAAAAGTCCAGTGACATGGTGCCTGCAAGGAGACTTGACACAAGAAGTCCTCGGGATTCACGTTGTTTCCTGGAGTGCTGCGTCCTTCATAGGGGCAAATTCAGTCCAGCCTAAAGGTGGATGCACCTAGAGCAGGAAGTTGGGTACAAAAGGGGCAGTATCGTCCCGAACGGGCTTGGTACTACCACCTTCAAGTTTGGCGAGAACACTTCCACAATACCTATCCCACCGGCGCGCATCACCTCGCAGATCTGAGCAGGAGGGATGTAACTACGTACGACCCTCTGAATCAGCGACCATCACATACCGGAGTCGAGGGAAAGATAGGTCACTTGAAGAACAACATCTCACGCCCCTGCCTTCAGGAACCAGGACATCCTTTGAAAGTCTGTGATTCAAGGGTCTGTTTCAGGTCGTTCACGGAGAATTATGATCTGGATAACATGACGTGAGTTGCCAATGTCAATTTTGTGAAGAGAATTGCCAACTTGAAAGGAACCTATGCGAGTGCAACCAATTGAAGTCTATACACACGTACATACCTCAATGAGATATTTGTATACTCCAATGAGTTCGAAATTTGATAGTGTTAGAGTTCGGCTGCAGGCGGTGTGGTCGGGGTTCCGGTGTCTCCGTTCTTCGTTTTTTTACAAGCGTTCGGTACATCCCAGCTAACTTACCTGTGACACGGATATACTTATGCATGAATCACAGCCAGACTCAGCACAGGGAAAGATAGTAGGTTCAAGTTGGTACTACTAAAAATATTGCTAAACTTGATCTCACAGTGCAGAACAATACCAAGAAAACAACCGTACAGACGCAATAGATACAGGTAAAACATGAATAATCTTGTGCTTGCATTCCAAGTCGACGTTTGAGAAGCGTGAGTGAGCACTGAGCACGTAAACAACAGCGGTCCGTTCAACGTCCGAGACAAGTTGCGATCATGACCGACGGATCATTGGGGCGGGTAGCAAGCCCATCAAACCAAAGACGAGGGCATATAATCCAGAGGCTGGATTCGGAATCGGTGGATGTTTTAATGTAGAGCACAGTAGATATTACCTCCGATGGTGCCTTTCAAGTATCCTAGACTGGACCATTTTCCGAGCGTGATGGAGAGCAGTGACCAGCCAGCGACGATGGCGGCGGTCAGGGTTGGAATTACGCGTGAAAGGACGCCAGACTGCCTCCATGAACGGTACTTTGAAGAGTCTGAGGAGAGAACACGGCTGGTAACTGTGAAAACTCACGTCGGGCTCGACCCCTCGGAGCCAGTGCACGAGCAAAATGTAGAGGAACAGGAAGACTACAAGCCCCCCAAGACATGATGCAAGGAGTGCGAGTGTTCTAATCGCGGTCAATCGGAGCAGGACAATATGAGCAGGTAACCTACCTTGACCAGTCACCTGGGCTAGCGTTGGGTGTGGATAACAAGCCGAAGAGGATGCGATGAGTGTTGAGGAGAAATGTGACGGCGGCGCCAGGGATGATGAACTTGAGCTGACGGAGAGTATGTCTGGAGAGTGCGCGCAGACGTGGATTGGCCATGATCGTGATGGAGGTCAGTGCCAATGAGCCCACTTGCCACTTGGCCTCAGCTGGTCTGAGACCGGAACCGCACGTCACACGGTGCGGTATCCGCTGGCGAGTTGACCGCTTATTCTCGCTGTCTTTGGTGTGACCCAGATAACTTGCGCTAGCTGCGAGTTTGTCGACCCGTTTGTTCACAATCCAATCCTAGATTGAATTCAAGGATATCTCTGCAGGGAGTCTAAGAGCTGTTGAAGTTCGGGTCGAGGAGATTGCCATATGGAGCCTAGGTGGAAAAAAGCCTCGCGTTCACTGGCATCCATCATCGCAGCGCGACGACGAAACATTTAATTTGCACTCAATGGCTCGGGGAAAACCAGCTAAAACTCTAGTGGTCAAGGTCCCACGACATGGTGCCCAGCGTATAGGTCTCAAGTTCAGTTTGTCGGTCGAAAATCTCGTCCGGAAAGAATTCGCGGGAAAGTCTGCGAAGCAACGGCCCCGCGTACGCTACCAACACAACAACGATCCTCCGGCCGGCGCTTTGGCACAATCAATCGTCAGTTCATCCCTAACAAAATTATGCATGGTACTAATCAATGTGAATTTCGATTGTAGGAAACTGCCTCGGAATGGAATTCACTGTTGGCCAGTGCGCGTGCACAGAGGGGGCCACAATGGGACATGGGGAGCCAGCAGTTAGTAGAACCACTGTAGCTCCGCCATACACAAGTATCTGACGTTTGATAGATTCCAAGTTGACTTTGGGTCAGCTCTCTACTACGACCCTACCCCGCTTCTCGAAGTGCTGAAACAGCAACGTCCTCAAGAGGAGGACCACATCCAAACTCCCGTACGCCCGGGTTCAATGCAGCCTCCGGACTTCCGCCACGAGTCCCCTCGTATCGCTCGAAATCCTTCTGCTTCTGCAGTTCCACCCAACTACGCCTATGGGTCTCCCCGTCACCCACAGCATCAAACATTCAATCCAATTTCTCCGGGCCATTTCTATGGTGACCCTCGCACAGCTGGTGGAATGGGTAGTATGTCTCCAGACATTCGGAGACGCACCGGGAGAGTTGGACCGGACGAGGGATTCATCACACTTCACGGCCCATAAGTGTACCAACAGGAACCATGTAGTTTTGCAGTTCCACACATACAATGGTTGTATTCAGCCTGCCCTTCGGGATTAAAGCATTCGAGATTACACAACTATGCGGAGCACTACTTCAAATACAATCTTCTCATTCTTTGTGCCGCCCCAGAATCATCAGCGCCACCATCATGGTTTCGTGGTTGCAGAAATCCGTGGTCTTAGTTTCCTAGCGCGCTGGGACTCCTCGACATCTGTTATACGTGACCGCCGGCGCTTTCCCAGAATCAAAAGATCAGTCTTCCGCGGTGACTGTTCCTCTTCCTTTTCCTGGACAATTTCTTCCTCCGATGTTAACCCCTCAGGATTTTCGGGTTCCTCGGGTTCCCCTGAGCCTTCAGGGCTACTGATTCCTTCGACCCCGGTGCCTTGCTCGTTTGTGGGTTCATTAGGTGTCCCGTTGACCTCCTCTTCCGCCAAAGCCAGCTCCGCCTCCGTCGGTGGGCGGCACTTGGCACCGCGAGGTTCCCTCAGGGCCTCTGCCACCGTCATAGTTAAAAGCCGATGACCTGGACACTCAGGTGTACAACGAAAGTGCTTCTTTGCCGAAAGGGCGTGGCGCGGTAGAGAAGCCTGCTTGCGTAGCCACAGAAAGGATTGAGACTCATTTCGACACGGAAACGGGTTGCACGTATGGATGCAGAGTTCGAAGTCAGTAGAATTGAAACTCAGAGGGGTATTGCTCGTCTGTGGCACAGGACTCGCAGGGACGGATGGGCCGGCAGGGGATTGTTGTGGAGAAGAAGAAAATACCTGGCTTCCCGTGTGGGCAACTGAGAAAAATGTATAGGGTTGTTGTCCACTTACGTGTTGTTGCCCTTCCTGGGCACGGTTGTTTTCCCTCGATGGCCTCCTGATGGCCTTCTTTGCCTCTATGAGTCGGGATACCAAGCAATCAGACGCCAAATTAACACTTACACGAAATGGGATTTTCAACACGATCATATCGCTACGTTTGGTGGTGGTGTTCGTATCTGCGTGCGGCTACAGGCATGTGAGACAGAATCCTTTAAGCTATGGGTGGATAGCTATTACCTTCGGAGACTGTGTAGAGTTCGATGGTCCCAGAGCGGCTTGGTTTTGCCCAGAGCCAAAGGAAGCAAGCTGCTCGGGAGATAATCGAGCTCGGAGGAGTGCAACCATGGCCTCAAGATCTTGAACTCGTTTCACAGACTCTTGACAAGCAGTACGTTGGTGCTCCACTGCTGCCTAGCAAAGAAGGTTATGGGGACCGCAACATGTCTCAGAAAATATGGAGAACGAACTGTCTGATCCGTGAGTGCAGTGGTCAGTCTTTTGGTCTCTTTTCTTTCCGTGTCCAGGAGAGCCTTGCTCTCTTCTGCTGCCTTAATCTGTGCGCTGAGCGCCGTCTCCCGTAGTTCTAGTTCAGATGCGCGGACCCGCGCTGACTGAGCGTCCCGTTTCCAGTCGTTTCCGTATTTCTGCCATTGCTGCAGCAACTGTTTAAGCCGACTGATCTCCTGATTCGCGAGGTCAAGTTTTTCGAGAGCGTCCTCAAGCTCAGTCTTTGACGGACTAGCTTGTGTCGTGTTACCGTCAAGTGTACGCTCTGAGGAAGGTCTATTGTGGGTATCCGCCTTGGCGGAGGCAAGGGCTGCTCGAAGTTGTTCGCTCTGCGCCTCCAACGATCGTTGAACACGCTGTAGTTCCTCCTGAAAGATTCGTTCAGTGTGAGGTACATCAGACGGTTGATACGAAAAGTCCCAGACTGCACCTCAGCTGCTTCACGTTTCCTCCGGCTCTCCTCCAACTCCTCCTCTTTTACCTGAAGTTCAGCAGTAAGAGCATGGCATCTCTCGCGAAGATCCTCTGCCACCGACGATCCCTGATCTCCCTCCGTTCCAAGCATCCCATTATCAACCTCCCCAGTTTCCTCGCTTTGCCTTCCTGCATCAAGGTTCTGTTCGACCTCTCCCTCCGGGTTACTCCAATTCGAAGGATGAACGTCTAGCCGTGCACGAAATTTCGCAAAGGATGCCATGAGGGCGTCACATCCGACCGCCAATGTCTTTCGTTCATCAGCCCATTTCGCGGATGACTGTGTGAGTTGGTGTCGCAGGTCAGCGACAACGTGCTCGAGTTCGAGGTTCTTCTGTAAGAGGTCGTTGAGATGGGGTCTCAGCCTAGTCGGTGGTGCCATGAGGAGAATGATGGGCCCTAAAACGGTTAGAATCTTTTGGGTTTACCTCCGGCGAGTCCCCTCCTCTCTGGGATGTAATATTAAAGTTATCGATATTCAGCACGTTGGGCCTCCAATTGCTTTCACACGAGGTTACTAGGAACCACCAACCACCATTCGCTTAGCCTTTACAACATCCAACTTTGTCCAAAGTTGCCACTGCACAAGTGACGCAGCCGGCACGGCGTAAATTATTTAGCTTTCTCTACAAGTCTTCAATGATGACCTTTAATTGGATCCACGGGAGTCCGATCCGCCTGATGCCCAAGTCAGGTGCCCAGTTTAGACTGGTCAGAAAGTTGCTATTGAGCGGTGAGACAGTTCTTGAACACACAACTAGGTATGCATGATGATACATCTCGAACTACGACCTGAACTACATTACTTACCATCAGCACGAACCAGCGATGTCGTCCGCTAAGAAACTTCCGTATGGTGAGCTGATTGGATTGGTAGCTTGGAGATACATTAACATCCGGGGAATATCAGTCAGGCTTGGCAATTCCGGCTTGAAGGTCTCAAAGATCATCCTCGGGACCATGCAGTATGGTGATAAGGGATGGCAGGAGTGGGTCTTGGGCGAGGAGGAAGCTGTTGAACATATAAAGGCAGCGTAAGTATCATAATCGATATACTTAGTTGTCGCGATTTCGAGCTTGGAGTTGCACAGATACGAAGCTGGAATCCAGACGTTTGATACCGCTGATGTGAGTTTGTCTGTCGATCTTGCTCCATTTATCTGAACCCAATCTAGACATACTCGAATGGCTACTCGGAAGTCATTCTCGGAAGGGCGATCAAAAGACTCAACCTGCCTCGTGATGAAATTGTTGTGATGACAAAGGTGGGTTGCATTTGGGTCAAGTAGGACAGTAACTTGAGCATCTGCAGGTTTACAATGTCGTTGGCCGCGAGTATAGCATCAATCAAATCACTGGTCGGAAAGATCCTGATCAGAACGGTTACGTGAACCAACATGGATTGAGTCGCAAACATATTTTCGCGAGTGTGAAGAAGAGTCTAGAACGACTCCAGCTTGATTATATCGACCTCCTTCAATGTGAGTATCTAGCAGGTGCGGAAATTGGTACTTATGGACAACTCTGCAGGCCACAGATTTGACAAGGAGACGCCAATCGAAGAGACAGTAAGTACGCCGCATGAACTTGTAAGCCTCACAATTAAATCAATCCAGATGCAAGCCCTTCATGATGTCGTCAAGGCGGGTTATGTCCGCTACATCGGAATGAGTTCTTGCTGGGCATACCAGTGTAAGCTATTCACCACGTAATGCGTGTCTGCATTCACACCTGAACTCATAGTCCAGGCCATGCAAAGTGAGGATTAGGCGACATATATAAATTCAAAAGGGTCGCTCATAAGCCTTGAAACAGACTACGCGATCTCGAACAAGCTTACGCCCTTCATCTCGATGCAGAACCACTACAGTCTTCTGTACCGTGAAGAAGAGCGGGAAATGTTCCCTACACTCGAGATGTTTGGTGTTGGCGCAATCCCTTGGTCTCCACTCGCTCGTGGCGCACTTACCAGACCACTGGGCCAACAAACCAACCGAGCCCAAAACGACTGGTAATGCCTTGCTCTTCGAGTTGAGAGGTCGTGCTTCTGATCCATCCCAGGTTCATTGGAAGTTACGAAACTGCCTCGTCGTACGAAACGATTATCAACCGGTATGCCCCTGACCAATCCCGTAGATGATTATATTCACTCGAACACCCAGAGTGGAAGAAGTAGCAACAAAGAAGGGTGTGAGCATGGCGCAAGTTGCGATCTCATGGATTCTCTCCAAGGACGGTCAGTCCCAATTTCTGCATGTCTCGCTCAACCTGTTCAGCTGGTGTATTATAGGCGTTAGCGCTCCCATCGTCGGTACTACTAGTCTGGCTAACCTCCATGATATCATTGGTATGTTTTCCATTTGCTAGAACCACAAGTTCCACGATCTGATGACTGATTGAAGCGGGGGTCGACGTGAAATTGTCGGCAGAAGATATTCAATATCTGGAGGAGGCATACAAACCAATGTCGGTGCTGGGGCATACATAGGCAGACTATCATGGACATGTTGTACTTTGTTGGTCCCAATAAATGAGATACGAGCTCATTACATAATCGAGCTCTTTATGCTGTAGCCTCGACGAGATTGCCTGGTCGACCATCACAAAGGCGCGTTTACCCTGCAGACGAGATACTGACGCATTCCAGGTGATATAGTACACCTTTCTTCTTTCTCGTCTCCCGTGGCTCTCTGTCTCTTCGCAAGATGATCGCGCGTTCACCAGTCAAACCAATCAAACCTCTCTCGGGGGTTCCTGCAAGACGCGCCCCGACGCCGCTGCGTTCTACTGCTGCCGCAACAGCAACGACGTCGATACTTACCTCCTCAACCGCCACCGGCTCGACCGCCACTCCCCACGAAGCCATGGTCGCGTCGCAGCTCGCGCACATCAACGACCTCGTCCAGAAGAACCGTTCCCTCGAGCAGACAATCAAAACGCTCAATGAGGATCTCTCCAAGTCTGCCGCTGATATCATTGCGCTCAACGCCGAGCGCAAGACCTGGGAAGGGGACCGCAAGACATGGATGGGTGAACATCAGAAGTGGATGGACGAGAGGAAGACTTGGGCTGAGGGATGCGACACGATGCAGGCGTGCCATCGGATACAACAGTATCGTGTCGCTTGTGCTTTGCATGACGAGCGTGTTGCTGTACTCAAAATGCAGGAGGCGGCGAGAAAGGAGCATCTCAAAAGGTTACAAAGGGACTACAAGATCACAATGTTCCAAGCACGGGAGGCAGACCTTGAGGCACAGATCGAGCAGGTCGAGGAGCTTCGAGATGAAGCAATGGAAATGAAAGGTCACTACGAGAAGTCTGCACAAGAGCTAAAGGCGCGGTCTGCATCCCTCGCTGAAGACGTAAGATCGAAGACGACGGAGATACAGGCTATGCACAGACAACGTGAACAAGCCGAGGTACGCCCATCGCTACAGTATCTTTCCAGGTTTTGTCACGCGTTCCTCTCACATCGCTAGGACGATCTCCGGCGCCTTCGAGAGTCTCATGCAGATGCTACCGCAACGTCCACCGCGACGACCTCCAAGCTCGCTCGTCTCACCACAGAGCGAGATGCCCTGGAGGCCCAAGTCACCTCCCTCAAGCGGTCTCTTGAGCTCGCTCAGGACGAAACTACCCAACTTCGCACGCAACTCGCTAACTGGCAAAGCTTGAAGAAGGGAGAGGATGCTAACGCTGAGGAAGCGAGGAAGAAGAAGGTTGAACTTGAGCAAGAACTCAGGGAGACGAGGGGACGTATCGGCGAGTTAGAGACGCGCGCTGGGGAAATTGACACGCTCGCAGCAAATCTTCAGAAACAGAAGGACCGAGTTGACAAGCTCAAGAAAGTTCTTGAGGAATGGAAGGTAGGGCATTGTGTTTAAAGCCCACGGAGTTCGTCAGAGTAATCATCTCACAGGTGGAAGCTCGAGAGCAAACAACAGCCCGAGAGACAGCAGAGACTCAGTTGACCGATGCACAGGACCAGATCGCTACCTTGGAGAAAAAAATCCTCGAACTTCAGGCGCAGCTATCCGCTGCCCCCAAGCCCAAGGCAAGTTTCTGTATCTACTCCATTCCTTCGCTTATGTATACTCAAGATCCATCAGTCGTCGAGCAAGAAAGCACCAGCACCCGAACCAACTCAGTCAGACGAGGAACTGGGGGCAGCACTTCCCCTGCCTTTTACATCCACCCAGCCAGTTAAAGTCAAAGCCAAGCCCAGTAAACCTGCCGAATCTAAACCTTCTTCCAGTAGACCTGCAGACGCTCCTGCTAAACCGCGGCCAAAGCCACGCCTTGTGAAACAACCCGATCCTATTCCTGAGCTTCAGGATAGCGAGATCGAGATTCTCGCATTTACTCCTTCCGTTCCGTCTGCTGTGCCAGAGCGAAGTGCAAAAGCAAAAGGCAAGCAAAAGGAAGCACCCGCTGATGGCAACGGGAGTGATATCGAAATCGGAGAGGCACGGAAGCACAAGAAGGGGAAGACAAAGGATACAGAAAAAGAAAAAGAGGTGAGGGAACCGACAAAGACCAAGGTAGTTAAGCCGAAGAAAACATCCCCAAGCGACGACGCCGAGGAAGCACATTCGAAGCCTAAGGCGAAGGCGAATTCTAGGAAACGTACTTCGCCAGATCCCCCTAAAAAAGCCAATGTCAAATCATCGCAACCCAAGGAAGATTCCGAGGACATTGCGGCGGCGGAGACGAATGGAGCACCAAAGAAGAAAAAGCGGAAGATAAATCTATTTGGTGGTTCTCAACCCGCAACATTCGACTGGAATTCACTGGGACAGGTATTCCTGCTCCTGCTCGCCGTGGAATGGCTACTGATATCAACACCGTACCAGACTGGGGAAGGATTGGGTATACCGACACAACTTTCACCAATGAAAGAGACAGATGTTGTTCCGCGGCGATTGGGAAGAGCGAGTAAAGGATAGATATTACTGATATGCAAGGTGGAGGTATAGCATGGTATATTACATAGTTGAAATATCTGAGACGAAGTGGTCCTTGTGACGGTGCCGTATGGTACATGTGGACGTGTTGCCAAGTCATGAAACTCTTCTCGACGTGGATATTCGCGATCAGAGCGATTATAGTGGCCTCTCTCCTATAGGCCAACCTGAGTAGTGTCACGGTTCCCGTGTGTTATCGATATGCGGAACGCATACCCAACAACAAAGGCGTGTGAGGCGGCCAGGTAAACGGTTGAGAAAGAGAGAAAACCAGTCGAACGCTTTCAAGTACCAAGCGGAGTTTCAAAATTTCAGGACTCGAAGTCCTAGTCTGAGGGACTTGCTATAGCTTTTGGACACAGACGAACATGAGCACAACCAATGTATCGTGGATTGAACGCCTACGGCTTTGCTCCGTCAGTCCTGCGTTGCCTCGAATGCGATTGGGTCCAACCAACTCCCAAAATCCAGTGATGGTCAGTCTGGCGCTTCGAGGGTCATTCGATTCAGCGTGTAATAGGCAACCAGATCCAATTCTTCACATGGGACGCCCAATGTCCCGACATGAGTTGGTGGAAGCATCTCGAAAATGAGCTGCCTCGTCTCGCGGGGCTCGGGTTCACACAAGTCTGGCTACCTCCGCCAAACAAAGCGATGCATGGCAAGGTCATGGTTTCATTGCTCTGGACATGCCTGTTCCTGACGGTGTGACAGCAAGGGCAAGGATATGATGCTTATGATTTGGTATGTTTTAGCTTCTACGTATAATTGCGTCCTCCATCCGTCTGATTCGCTGCACCCCTAGTGGGACATAGGAGAGTTTGACCAGAAAGGGAGTATCTCAACCAGGTGGGGTACTCGGGAAGAGCTCCTCAAAGCTTGCTCTGCAGCACGTCAAAACGATATTGGCGTCATCATAGATGCCGTACTTAATGTGATTCCTCCATGTTTTTTGGTCGAGCCGACTCTTACCTCTCTGTACACCAGCATAAACTTGGTGCTGACAGGTTAGAAACGTTTTCAGCCGTGCGCGTGGATCCCACGGATCGGAATCGTACTCTGGAACAGGAGCGTGAAATTAGAGTACGTGGATGCTCTCCCCTGTGAGCGTTGTACTCTAGCTCTGGTAGGGTTGGACAGCCTTCGACTTTCCCGGACGACAAGGAAAGGTGAACATGGTAAATGCATTGACTCGAAACAAATAATGAATCACATTTTCGTGGCAGTACAGCCAAATAAAGTGGACATATGAGCATTTTTCAGGTCAGTTTCACCACGAGAGTCCTGTTTCTACTCCCTTCAGCCATAACAGGCCTTGATTGGGATGATCTAACTCGGACCCATGGAATCTATCGCATAACGAGCAAGAGCCATAAAGGTTGGTCGAGCTGGGTCGATAGTGAGTTAGGGAACTATGATTATCTTCTCGGAAGCGATGTTCGTATGTGTGAATGAGACCACACGAGTGGCCGTCTAACAATGGTTTCTGCGAATAACATCCAGATTGATCACCGGCATCCTGCGGTGCGTGATGACCTATATGCATGGGGTTCGTGGATACTCGATGTGTGTAGTTACAATCGACAATCTTTTACCGTTATTCTCATGCCGCATACTAGGAGACAGGCGGAAGTGGATTTAGGTTGGACGCCATAAAGCACATAGATCGAAGATTCCTCCTCGAGTTTGTGAGTCGAATACAAACCTGATGGTTCCGCACCCTCACAAATTTACTCTAGATTCAAAAGACTCGTGATGGGCCAAACAGGGAGAGGCTGTTTGTCGTGGCCGAATATTGGACCGCAAAGTCAGCATTGTTTCCTTCTGCTTACGATCCGATGGCATGATAGTGGAATACAGCGTGCAGACGATGCTGCCTTACATCCGACATTTTCAAGGACAGGTACAGCCCATGTCGAGTTTACCTCGCCTGTGAGGCTAAAATGCGACCACAGGCAGCTTTCTTTGATGTACCGCTTCACATGAACTTTCACCAAGCCAGCATGTCAGGCTCATCCTATGACCTCCGGGAGATTTTCGATAATTCCCTTCTCGCGATTAGACCGAAGGATGCAGTTACGTTTGTGGACAATCACGAGTAAGTAGTAGCTCTCCTGACTTCCGTGATTGCACCAATGCCAATTGACCGAGATAGCACTGTGAGCAGAGGCACATGTTTGTATCGTCTCACATCTTACTAACGGGGTCATTAAAATAAGCAAATCGGACAAACATTGGAAAGTTGGGTTCGTTCGTCAACCTTTCCGAACGCTCCCGGTTGTCTAATTGACATTTCTTAGGTGGGCACGAACTTCAAGGTCCAGGCATACGCCTTCATCTTGCTACGTGGCGACGGATTTCCGTAAGCGATACCCTCGTCGAAACGTCGCACATTCCATCTACCTCACGTGAACTTCTTTTTTTTCTCTCCAGCTGTGTCTTTTACGGAGATTTGTACCCTAATCAAGAGTGTTTCGATAAAGCAACCTCCGAAAAAATCAGACAGCTGCTCACAGTCCGGAAGATGTTCGCGTACGGTCCGTCAAAAGACTACTTTCATCACCGGAACTGCATCGGATTCGTTCGGATGGGCAATTCTGAATATCCAGGATGTGCCGTGGTATTGAGCAACGAATCGGCTGGTCATGGGTGCGTTCCGGCTGCATTCCTCCGGTGATGGTGCTTACTGCTGGGATCTGCCCCGACAGGACCGTGAAAAGGACGACCTCGCCGAGAGTTCGTATGAATGTGAGCTCGGTCCGTCTCGCTCAAATCGTGGACTGCGTCCAGAGTCCAACCTTTGTTCGTGCAATATAGGGTGGCAGAAGCGCCGTGTATCGCGGCGTCTTTGACGCTTCACGTCGCGTTGTAGTGGATAGCAAAGGGTGGGGAGATTTTTATTCTTCGTGTAATGGAGTCGAGGTATGGATCAAGGATGCAGTCGTAAGTAGGCGGTAAAGGTACATGCCCCGCATACAACTACACAAGGTCGTGAATGGATCATCACACGATAGCGGATCCTTCAGACTGCAAATTGAGACACGTTCGAGATCATGCAGGCGTGCTGTGCGCGCCATGTCTTTGGTGGAGTTCAATATTTCACCCCATGACGGTTTTCTGGGGGCGCACAGGGAATATGGAGTACGTGTGCGATTGCTGGCGTCCGATCGACGTCGTTGCAACCTCTCCACCCGTTTTCGCCATATCCCGAGGCGCTTGTTCGCCGTCGAACAAGGTGGTCGTCTCTTTCGAGATGTGACCTTCATCGAAGAAAGAAAAAAAGAATCAACCTTCGACTTGGACGACGTTTCAAAAACCTCCAGGTTGCATTCTTACGTATTTCCACCCGATCGCCTTGAGCGCCCAGGGATAGACAAAATTGATTGAATCACACTGTCACAGGCGGTGGAGGTCTGCGTAGGATTCGACGCCACATCTAGCACAAGGACTTGGAATAATTGTGAGTCCTCGGGCACGAATTTCGAAGGTAGAATTCGGTATACAAAACTGATAATGGCGTGTAGACAAAAGTGAGTGGCACGGTCGCTGCACGTAGCAGTCAGAACAAGCAAGGACGAGTGTAGCAATCCGCTTGCCTTTGGCGGCGGCACTGTTTTGCGATTGCTTGACAAGAGCGGTGGTAAGCATCCACGTTGAGAACGCCGAGACATGTTCTGCACCAGTAGGGGAAATAAAACGTACAGGCTGAAAAATCTGAGCTCGCGGGTTGGTCTTACCTGCGGCCGCCATTGGTAGCAGCTGAGTGTGGGCAGTGGAGATACTCACACCTTCTTGTACTAGGTTTATGACACCAGTCCATTTCCACTAGGATCGCGTTCATGCCGAGTCGATGCAAGTAACGTGGTGTCATACCTCCACTGAGAGAATATAGCAATATGACAATGACGGTGAGCATCTTCCGTCTGTTTCTCAAAGTGGCAAAGCAAGTCCAGTGTGTCCTAGAAGCATCTCTCCCGAGCTTCAAAGTATGCCGAAGCCAGGCCATTTCGAATACCACGAGGGGGATCACGTTCATCGCCACCATTCGCATGATTACTGTCGGAAGCGTGTTGGAACATTAAATCATCCGCCGAATATTGTGGTGACGCATAGGCTCACCAGATCCCTTGCAATCCACCGGTTGAGTTGTATGCTACGAGACAGATCCAAGCCGCTGGGCAGGGTCGATATCAGTTCCCATTTATTATCAAAAAAAGAAGTCTTACTTACAGACCGTACCGCCAATATACTCATTATTTGGGGATGGAGCTCATCTGTGTCGGATAGCCTAGAAAGTTCATTGATGAATAATAGTGCAGCATCATTTGAACAGAAGGCAAGGCCAGAGCCGACTTTGGGACGGTTAGCGCTGTACTACGGTCGGGTGGATGACAGGCAATGCACACCTATAATGTGAACGGTCATAGCTAACCCCGGTGTGAGGGATGTCGATGAGAAAGTGCGAACGGAGCACCCTTGGAAAACTCAATACCAATGAGAGATCCATGCATGGGCACTACGAATAAGAATAAGATTCGAACGGAATACTAGCATATTATCTAGAGTGGCTGTTTCGTGTGCACTCCAGCATGGCTCGAAATTGACAATATCATGTTCACAATGTTGGCTTGATTTTGACAGACAAGTGGTACCGATCAAATTTTGATCAACAAGTCTCCCAACAAATTAGCGATAAGATGAATGGCTTTCGGATCGCAAGAAATCGTCACCGACGACAATAACACTAGACGTCTCCTAGAATCCGAAAAGAAAAGAAAAAAGAAAGAAAAAGTCATCACAGAACAAAAAAAGGGTCAAAGGGTTCAACCAGTTCGGCTTTAAGTAGAATGCATTCCAGAGGATCAACACCTCCACTAGCCTCCGTGGCAGCAGCTCGCGTGACGTATGAACCACTAACGGAACAAGTAAAACGAAAAGCTAATAAGAGGGTCTGATTTAGAAATCAAGCAAGCACAGGTATCAGCCTTTTTCAGGGTTATGGGGAGTCCCCTGTGGGGCATTAGAGGAAGAGAGCGGCAACGGCAGCACCGACAACACCAGCGACGCCAAACTCTGCAACGTTGGCAGACGCACCACTCGTGCCCGAGCTGGCTGAGGAAGTGGTTGCGGCTGAGCCAGACGCCGTTGTAGCAGCGCTAGCACTGCACACCATCAATTGACGTCACTATGATACTTATAATAGACTTACGAAGGCCCAGTGGTGGTGGCACCAGCCGTGGACGCAGCCCCACTGGATGATGCTCCGGTAGGGCCAGGAGCAACTGCGCGCAACATCAACACCTGCGATACAGGACAACGTTTCTTACATACCAGAGGTTGAGTTCAAGCAACTAGTACTCGCTACAAATCACGTCAACAAAAGGGACCAGTAGAGGATGGAGAGCTCGTACTTCCAGCGGCGACGGTGAAGGCTGCGCTCTGTGCAACTGTACCGGTGCTGTCACGGACGTTAAGGCCAATGGATGTACCTATATGAGAGTTGATTTCGGCATCCACAGACAAATCGAGAGAAAAGACGTGCCAGTCTGTATGTTACATGTCCAGGTCATGGATGTAGCGCTGGTTGCATTGAAGCTCTCGAGGGAAGCACCGTTGGGTGTGGCACCAGGCACAACGCTGTCCCATATTCAAATAAGTGACGAGCTGAGCACTGTACTGGACAAACGTTTACCTCTACGAATAGAAGAAACACATAAAATTTCAGCGGCTCGTATGAAACGTGCTGTCACACATACCACTGTGTAGGGTCCTAGAACAGAGCAAATCAGTGCCTGAGACCTAGTGACGCGAAGGACACTCACCAGTTCCTCCACTCCAGGTAATCAGGGTAGGTTCACACTCGACGACGTTCGAACTGCCACGAAACACGATGAGGACGGGTGAAGGTACATTCAAGGCTGAGTACTGACGGAGTGTTGATTGTGAGCTGGGCGAAAGTGCCAGCAACAAAGAGAGCGATGGAAGCAAAGATGGTCTTCATGACGAGCTAGTCTTGGGGGGAGACGGCCTAGGGAGGGTGGAAGACGAAGCAACCTGCGGATTAATGTTGAGATGGGAACGCCGAATTTTATGTCTCCGCCCAAATTTGTTTACAACTTGTTTACATCATCCAAAGCTACGGCAGATGGCTGACCGCGACAATATCTCGCGTTTCGCTCGTCCACTTCCAAAACACTTGCTATAATCACGGCGACGAGAACGGCTTGGTCGACTGCAAATATCCCTGCCAGACAACGTAGAATACGATTGCGAACCAGAGTACATAGCAGCGTTGTTCTAAGAATACGCGATAGCACACAACCGAGCACGTCAGCCTATCTGTTAATAAACCTCTCTCCGCTCTACATGACCCCCTTCTTGGAGCCTCCATCAGTCTTGTCGCACGACATGCACGTTGGTCACCAGCCCAAAGTGGTCACTGATCCACTCCCCCGACCTATCCTTGGCTCCGACTCCCACCCGCACCGGCTCGTCAACCTCCAGCCCTCCTCGTGCAACCCACAGGACCTTGTCCAGTCTCGCAGCGGGATACTGGCTCGGAGGCTGATACCCCCATGTAAACCCATCTTCGTCTTCGTCCGATCCCTGCCACGCATCCGTCAGCCCTACCTCCTCCGCGACCCTCATGTCCGAAGCCCCGATCGCATTCATGTCGCCCCCCACGACCCCTCCGTGCAGATCATACTCCTGCAACGATTCCGCGATAATGCGCAACTGTTCCGGCCGTGCGCGTGCCCCACTTGGAAGTGACTCCAAGTGCGTATTGGCGATTCGCACCTGCACGATCCCGTCTGATAAACGTGGTGCGTGCCGTGGCGCTGGCACCGCTAACTTGACGTCTACAAACAGCCCGTTGCGGGCCATTCCCGAGTTGCTAAAGTCGATGGTAAAGGCCCCGCATACAGGGACCGTGCGTGAAACCAGTGTGACGCTCCCATACTTTGCATCGTGGGGCCATTTCTCTGTCGACGAGGGTACGACGAGGAAGCTTCGTTGTACCCACTCGTTGGTAAGGATAAGCGTGAACGCAACAGCCGACACCTCCTGCAGTAGAATGCAGCATGGGTCGGGGTGTTCACTGGGGGCCTTGCATCTGAACACCTCCTGTCGGATGTAGTCGAGCGCCGCGACAAGTCGCCTTTTGGGGCTTTTCGACGCAAAGTCGACGTTCCACGTCAGAAGACGTAAAGACGAGGGAAGGGGTTCTTTGATGCCTCCGGCGCAGTTGGACGTCTGTGCCCAACGTTTTTTGTGCATCGAGTAGCGCACCGCGCGCAGCGGTCGAGGAATATCCAGCATGTTCGTCCTACCCCTGATGGGGAGCGGGATTGTCTGTTGTGTGTCGGAAGAGGAACCTGCGAGATCAGAAGGCGGGGAAGGGATAAATGGTTCATCGATATCAGTGTCGAACATGGCCAGAAAATGTGTGGATCAGAATTTGGTCCCTGTTTGCTGGCCACGCTATATGTCCGCTTCGTGGTCAATGTCCAAGATGGTTGCTACTGCGGTTAGAATTCGTTTCCCCCTCCTGACGGGCTGAGGCCCTTTAACAACCCAATATTCCCCTTGATCATCAAGACACCCACGCTTTGAACCCGAAGCCATCGATACATGAGGCCAAGTTCCGGCTGAAATTGTATACCACCTTTGTCGCGTACCTGCATCGTGTCCAAGCAATCTGCCTCGTGTCATCATGCGTGTGTGATATCCGTGGGCGTGCAAGTTCATATTATTAGTAGGATCTGAAACAAATTAACAACAGACGCTGTCGATATCTACGCTGAATGCGCGATGAAGCACATCACAGTTCATCTGTTTCCCGTCCGACAACGGTCTCAGACTTCTCAGGAGCAAATGCATTGAGGATGTTGGCTTTGATCTTGATTTCATCCAGTTTCGTAGGTGCGAGACTGCGCTTGCTTAGGATCGATGCGAGGCTAGTGGGATACGACACGTCAGAACGCCCACGGAACACATACGGAAGACACCGGAATGCCGGCTCACCGTTGGGACTCTTTTTCAATGTATGCCTCGCTATTGGTGGCAATTTTTTCCATCACACGCAGATAGTGGTTGGACGTGGCGCCGAGAGAGTCTGATAGCGCCTTGGCTTCCTTGTGAATCGCATCGCGAGCTTTTCCAGCAGCTGCAAGGAACTTCTGAGCGACCGCATCAAGCTCCGCCAAACGCCCGGCCTGCAAAATATCAGCTTCTAAATGGATTGAAAGGGAACCCGCTTACCTCATCATTGAGGCCTCCGCCCACAGCTCGGTGAGTGCCACAGCGCTCGTTAAGGAAAGCGATAAACGCCTGCTCAGAGCGTCCTCCTTCATAACTCTCGACGTCCTTGCCACCACGAGGGAAAAACTTGATGGTTGGATATGATGCAACGCCGTAACGACCAGCGATTTCTTTGTTCAGGGCAGCATCGGCGTCAATGTTGGCTACAATGCACTACGTGGCAGTGTCAGACTGTGATACAAGACACAGAATTAATGCAAAACATACGTTACTTTCGGAATTGAAATCCTTGGCAACTAAAGAATACGTTGAGGCAAAGCAGGCGCTCGAAATAAGCATCAACCTACCCTCCTCATAGATCGGCTTTAGGCTCTTGCAGTGTCCGCACCAGGGGGCAGTGAATGTGACGAGAACATCTTTCGTTTCATCCTAGCCAAATTTGAACACAAGAGAAGATCAACAAAATTAATAAGTCCTACCAGTGCGACATCCTCAAACGTGTGAGCATCCAAGATCAAAGTTGCAGGCGGTGGAGGGGGCTTGATGCTTGACTTGACACCAGACTTTGTTGCAACGCTGCAGACTCATAAATAACCAATCGTCTCCGACTCGCGAGAGTGCATTCGCTTACAATGAGACGAGCGTTTCCAGGTCCCGCGCGCCGTCATAGTTTTCGACGTTACCTTGGGCATCGAACCACTTGAGAGCTAGACGGAGTAATGAGGCATATGATGCAATAATACCTTACGCAAATCACTCACTGGGGAACCCGGTGACACCATACTTTTGACCAAGGGGTCGACCTTCGCCGTCGGCGTCTACCTTGGCAACAACGACTTTATCCTTTGCATGCGAAAAGGCGTCCGCGAGCTGTTCGTAAATTGGCGCAAGATTCTGAAATTAGGATAATACATTGTTTAAATAAGTATGGCGTGACGAGGAAGAGGTTGCATACTTTGCAGTGACCGCTGTAAAGTCACACGACTGTAAGTTTGAACCATGGACGGAGCGCGCTCAGACTCACCACCACGGCGCAAAGCTAAAGGTACAGGTAGTTAGAGGACTAATTCCCTATTGAACGACTATATAAACTCACAACTCTACGAGACCGGGCTTGCCTTTTCCAATCACGGAGTCGAAGTTGCTGGGTTCAAGCTCGAGTACGTTCGAGGCAGAAACACCTGCCAACAAGCCGGCGAAGAGTAGTGAAAGCGAAAACCTCATGATAAAATGAGGGAGAGTTGGTAAGTTTGAACGGGTCCCTCTGACGTGGAGTATTAACTTAGTAATATGGTAGTGTTTATTAGTCAGCTTCGTTGGTGTTATTATTACTACCATCTCTACAGGAAATTGTTGTCTGGCAATGAGGCAAATATTCATTGCATATGATGGTACAGTATATATTCTGACAGTCAGAACACGATGCATACTGGACAGAAGGTCAACGGTCACCGACCGATCGCTGGCAGAGATAACCACGTGAGCAGGTTATCGCAAGGTGGGTTATGAAGAGATGAATGTAAGCCTACCATCGTACTACTGCCACGCCCTTTCGGTGACTCGTCGGAGATATTTACTGCTTGCGCGATGGGAGACCACCGTGACTCGGGTACACCGACATGGTGTGTTGAAAATGTCCGATCGCTCACCCAGGCGCGCTGGGTATTTCCTAGAGACCAGATGGGTGATGAAGAGAGGTGTTCCCTGATGGCTCTCACCAGAATGCTTCTTTTCATCGTCCCAAATAGGTTGGTACGGTGAGTTACTAGTACTATGTTAACAACCCCCGGATGCTACGTCTGCGATACATACATGAAGTCAGAGCACCTACCATCACTCTTTCTTCTCGTGACTTTTGGCCAGAAAAGCTTGGCTGCCTGCGAACCCTATGCGGTTCTGGTCGGTGCCCACGATGCGCGGATGATGGTCACGGCCACGCCTTGGACCACGGGTCCTGTGAGTATTACTTAAATCATTGTCGATTATCAACTTATAATAGCTCGAGTCTTTGCTTGGCATTGGAGACTGCCGCCGGTTCTTCAGGTTCTTTGTCCAATCCCTGTTATCCACTGGGAGTGATCATGCCACCGATTATCGCTGTATTCATAGTTTGTCTCACAGTCTGCCGACCGGTCCATCCTACCCCCGCTGAAATTGGGGTCTATATAAATGGTACTCGTTCCCCGTTCACTCGTAGATCGACATGGTTCGCTTCATGCCTTGGAATTCGATGCACACTCTGGTGGCGATTGGCGTAGTGGTGGTCTCCGCTCTCACTCTACTCAAAAGGCGACAACGGATGGTCCGAGGTGTTCGTCTCCCTCCTGGACCTGTTCCTCTCCCGCTCGTTGGGAATTTTTTTGGCATAGACGCTAAGAAACCTTGGATAACCTACGCTGAATGGGCAACTCGTTACGGTTCGCTCTCATCCTTTATTGGTAGTCAGAACCTCACCTTGAAGCAATAGGTGATATCTTTATGATCCGCGTGCTGAAGCAAGATATCATTATAATCAGCTCGAAGAAAATTGCCAAGGATCTCCTCGATCGCCGATCTCGTATATACTCGGATAGACCTTACATTGCGACAAGAGATCTGTGCGTCATCACTCTTTTTCATAAGTATATATCTAACTTGCAGTTTGATCTGTTAGATTTGGCTGGGCCTTCAACTTTGCTTGGTCCCAATATGGTGATCAATGGCGCTCACAGAGGAGAATGTTTCATCAAGCCTTCAGAGCCGAGGTCACTCCTGGCTTTCGTCCTGTTCAGCTGAGGAAGGCTCGCCAGCTCGTCTTGGATATTCTCGGTGCACCTCGTGATTATTACGTGCACATCCAAAGGCGAGTGTCGCTTGATTAAGCAAATGTATCTACCAACAGAGAAATTCGTTCAGGTTTTCTGCAGCTGTGATCATGTCGATCGTGTACGACTACGAAGTTGCCCCTAATCATGATCATCTCGTTGAGCTTTTCGAGCGCGGGAACGCCCTGGCCATGGAGAGCCTGACACCAGAAACAGCATCCATTATCGACGCATTCCCTTTTCGCAAGTGGTTCCCTTTCTTGTGCTACCACTATCATGCTGATTAATATCTCAGTCCTCAGCTTGCCAGAGTGGTTTCCGGGTTCTTTTTTTAGACGCAAGGCAGTAGTGTCCAGGGATTGTGCCACACGGATGATAGCAGAACCCTTTGACTATGCTACTAGTAGCAAACACGAGGTGAAATTCGTACTCATCCAGGTTCACAGTCAGGACTCATTAAATGCAGGCCACGGGTAGTGGTGCGTCGACAGTGGCGCTTGATCTTTTGAAGAACACCAAAGACGTTGATGATCCTGCACAACTTCAATTATTGAAGGATACATGTGCAACAGCTTTTGTAGGTAAGTCATATGGCGAGGAAAGTTGGTGTTCCTTGTTGATCAACTTTAATCCGATAGCTGGCGCAGAAACTGTCAGTTTAAATGTGTGTGGGTATCGATGTATGCAACAACTCAATGTTTTTGTAGACTGCATCGACATTGCAATGTTTCATGTTCGCCATGCTACAGCATCCGGAGGTGCAAGAACGGGCACAGGCAGAGATTGACATGGTCGTTGGCATAAATCGGCTTCCAAACTTTGATGACAGGCTAAACCTGCCATACATTGAGGCAATTCTCATGGAAACATTGAGAATGTATCCTGTTGTACCCCTCGGTAAGTATTTCGACCCTGATACTTGCATCAATTATTGAGTTTCCCATAGCCATTCCCCATGGTACCACGGACGATAACATTTATGAAGATGTTTTTATCCCGAGAGGTAATAATAAACTGAGGTATATCTGTCGACTCACCTTTCACTGTGCATTTTAGGATCTGCAGTGGTGGCAAATATTTGGTTGGCACGCAACCTCTTGTATTTCCTGAATGTTGATTCACAATTTTGAAGGGCGATGCATCATAACGAAGATGATTACGCAGAATCTGACGTCTTCAAACCTGAAAGATTCCTTGTAGACGGGAGGCTCAACGGAGACAAGTCCACTGACAGCCTTGCTTTTGGCTTTGGAAGGTATTTCGACTTCTTTCATTGCATTCCGCCGCTGACCCTGCTCGTCAGGCGCGTGTGTCCAGGTCGCTACACTGCTGACGGCTCAGTCTGGGCTGCAATCGTGTCGATTTTGTGCGCATTCAAGATAACAAAAGCTGTCGACGAACAAGGCAAAGAGGTCGATTTTGAACCGACTTTCAGTACCGGGGTAACTACGTGAGTGCGTTCAGAGTGGTCATTGTCCTTTGATTTGCATCTTTCAACAGGTGTCCCGACCCATTCCCTTGCTCCATTACACTGCGATCGTCGAATATCGACATCCACAAGCTTTCAGCGGAAGAGATTTGAGTTATGAGTTTCCGTTGACATCGCGATTTAACCAATCACGTACGGAGATTCTGTGCGTTTATGTTTCGCTGCCGTGACCCGCTTTCGAATGTACGTGACTGAATCAGAATAGGAAGTAGTAGCGATCTAAATTCTCGAGGAACCTGCTCTGCGATGTCGGGGTGTTGAAGCGGACGAAAATTCAAACAACGGCGGGACATTGTGAGATCTACCTGAACGAGACGAGGTTGCGAGTCCATTCGACCGCGTGACACGCAGTGTGCCGTGTTCATGTCTTATCGCTCTCCAAAGGTCTCGACACTTGCACGGAAGCGATCATAGCACGTGCCTCTTTTGGACGGGGTGTGTCACAGACTAGGCTCCAAGAGTTGTTCTACAACTTCCGCTGAATCCTCGCACCGAAAGTGGGTCATCGCTCAAGTTGAATGAGGCTGCAATGTGGACAAGGCGAAACATTTTTGGGCCATTTCGAATCAAGATGATAGTTGATACTTGCTTGTCATGCTCCCGGGCCGAGACCTAGACTTCAGTTCGCTGCCGTGTGCTGAGAGCAGCTTCAACGTTAGGCGGGTTACCCGCAACAAACTTGTGCACTTCAAGTTGACCGAACGATATGGTACTACAAGAATTTCGCCAACCACAAAACATGTACTAGTACCAAGTAAATTTGCCATGGTCCTACTAATCAGAGTTAGTAATGTCACTTGCTTGACTCAGCCTTCGCGAGTGATTTCTCATCCAGTACGGCTGGTATATTAGAACCCAAGTTGTACCCTTCCCTTGCATAAGTGTAACACCGATACCACCAAATGGCACCCGATGAGATAGAGCAAGATTACGTCGGAGAAGAGGATCCCGGGGCCTTCATCGGCGAAGACGAGGTCTATGCAGAAGTACCAGACGACGGCGATCTACCGATGGACGACGACGACGAAGCCGCAGATCACGTCGGCGACCTACCCACCGACGACGAAGAGATCAAAAACAACTCCCTTCAACATTTCCCGAACCACAATAGTTCTGTGTTCGCAGTCTCATGTCATCCTACAGAGCCTCTCGCTGCATCGGGCGGCGAGGACGACCTAGGATACATATGGGACATGACAGATGGCGAAGTCATCGTCAAGCTCACGGGGCATACAGATAGCGTATCAAATACGGCGTTTAGCGCTGACGGAGACATGATCGCGACGGGCGGGATGGACGGAAAGGTCAGGGTATGGAGAAGAGTCGGGAAAGAAAACTATAGAACTTGGGAGTTTCTCACTGAACTTCAGGGGCCAGACGAAGTCATGGTGTGTATTCTACCTGGGCTTTGGGACACTGAACCAACAAAAATCTAGTGGCTGCGATGGCATCCTAAGGGAACCGTCCTTCTAGCGGGATCAAACGACACCACGGTGTGGTTATGGCAATGTAAGAATGGAAAGTCACAAGACTATCAGCACGCTAACCACACGGCAGTGCCCTCGGGAAATACGATGCAGGTATTTGCTGGCCACACGGGTCCGGTCCAGTGCGGCGAGTTCACTCCTGATGGTACGTAAAAACCATGTCTCGGCGAAGCTCGAGTATCTTAATGTCTCGTTCAGGTAAACGGATAGTGACGGCGTGTGCTGACGGAACTCTCATCTATTGGGATCCGCGTTCACCAGCCCCTGTTTTCAAGCTTACTCCACAAGATGCTCGTTTCGATTTGGACGGTATTACTTCTTTGGCGGTCAACCCTTCTTCTACATTGGCTGTTGTGGGAGGGACCTCGGGGAACGTTCGGGTCGTGAGTCTGAGCAAAGGGGAAGTCGTAGGGGCCCTTGGAGGGCACGCCGAGGGAGAGAGCGTCGAAGCAGTTCAGTTTGTTGACCTCTCGGGGACTGCAAGTGGCGGAGTTGTCGTAACGGGTGGAACGGATGGTAAAGCGTGCATCTGGGACGTCAGTACGATGCGTCTGCGTGCGACTCTGGAGCATGAGGTTGGTCCAATTAAATTCTGCCAGCGCGGCGTCTGATCAGCGCTTGTAGGATGCGATCACGAGCGTGATGGCACATCCGCCACCAAAGAGCCATCTGATCGTCACAGCGTCGGCAGACAAAACACTGAAGACGTGGGATGCTCGGACGGGCACGCTAATCAAGGTGCACACGGGCCATCGTGGACCAATCCTCGGTGCATCTCTCGGGCTGCAGGGATCTGTGGTTGTGAGCGCAGGGGACGATGGTGTTTGTCTCGTATTTACGACCGAAGTAGACGAGGAGGCATAGCGGTATACCCATAGTTACATAATCCGGTGTAGACGATGACTACAGCCATGATGACCGTCAAGCACTCTTGCCCTCGACCATGTACGCGAATCACTATGGCCCCGCCAATCCACAACCCGGACTGTCCAGCAACCCCTTCGTCGGTGACCCCACCACCGCACACGCCCGCTTTCCAGATCTCACTACATCCACGTTCCAGCCCGGATACCCTTCTAACGGGTACCCGAATCAACCCCAACAGTACCAACAACAGTATCAGCAACATCCGTCCCAACCCTACCCCCCCGGTGGCCCGTACCAGGCGCAACCACAGGTGATGTCCCCTCAGAGCCAGCTTGCATCAACATCCTACGCGCCACAGTACCCAGCGCAAGGGTACGTCTGCCGTACACGAGCGCACTCCCTTCGATCTGATCGCATCCCTCTCCCTTCTCACAGGCAAATGGGTCCCCAACCAACCGCCATCGGCGCTTTCCAACCGACAAGCGGGTACCCACAGCCATTGTCACAACAATACCCCATCCCATCCAGCTACCCATATTCCAGTGGCGCCTACCCACCACAGACGACAAACGCCGCGCCCAGCTATCTCGCAGAATTCGATCCGTACGCGCAGCAAGCACAGCTTCAGACCCAGACCCAGAACCAGTCACAGATCAACCAAGGCACCTTTGGGATCGGGCCGGGAGGTGTCCCACACCCACGCGACCTGATTCGGATTCATAAGCCCGGATTGGAAGCTTGGGACTCGTACAGTTGGAAACAGCTCTTGAGTGCGTGCGATGCTCTCAAGGAGGCCTGGTCTGTGCGCAAGCAGCAGGCAGAGGGTATCGTACGGCAGTACGGCGGCCACACTGATCCGGGGCTGTTCGGGCCTGACCCGGCGTTTGGGTATAATAGTCAAGTCGAAGGTTGGAGACAGGTAAGGCAGCCTCTCTCTGATGCACGTGTTGGGCATGCGTGTTCATATCGGCATTTACAGGTGCTCAAGGATGCGAACATTAATTTCGGTGCGTCGTACGATGTCGTGTTTTGACAAGGTCTGAGGGGTCTCTCTAGACACTGTCACGGCGTCCGCCTTCCAGCTACACGAAGTGTTCAACAGCTATCGACAGTCGGCTGATCAGGCAAGTAAACGACGCGTGCGGGAATCGTGTAATGCTGCAGTGAAAGGCTTGCCGGACTGGCCTAGCAATTAAGTAATATATCATTCAGGCTTTCCTTGCACAATTTCTTTGGGGAAATGGTTATGTGTAGTTGTCGTTTACTAATTTATTAGCGTGTATTGTGTGTCGCATCATTTACCACTCCCCTCACAATGCCAGTCACTCGAGGTCAAACATGTTGTAGATGTCGATCTGACCGGCGAGGGTCGAGTGAAAAGGGACACAAGCAATACAAAGTCATCCTACAATCCCCTCGAATCGACAGGGTTCAGGAGCGTCATCTTCACGCGCCCGCGCTGCGTATTCTTATCCTTCTCCACCTCGATCCTGACCTTGACTTTATCAAACACCGATATCGCCACCGGCACAGCGTTCTCGGCCCCGTTCCCCAACGGTGGAACCATGACAGTATAATTGTCCGCATCGAATTGGACGTCGCGTTTGAACGTGACGAGACCTTCCAGCCCGAGCCTAAAAGCACACAAAAGTAAAAGGCGGTGAACAAAACGACGGATCGTCCCGAGGTATCTGCACACACTGGAACACAAACACCCCGACGCCATTCCGGAACGTCCGTATGACGAACGCGTCTTCCGTGATCCCCTCCCCCGTGGGACCGTTCTCCTTGGCGAGCGCCTCTGCACGTCCCTTGAGAGCGAGACCGACGTAAAATTCGACGCTGGCGCGTCCTGCCATTTGAGCCATGCGATGCCGCCGATTGATCACGTCCATGATGCGCTCGACGTTGGATTTGAGGTGGAGCGACGGGTGGAGCGGGACATACGAGATGGCAGCAGCGAGCTGACGATGGGCGAGGACGTCTGTGGGTGTGATTGAGAATGATCATTGTCGGGGTACGGATGGCAGGTCAATTCATACTTACCAGCATATCGCCTGATCGGACTCGTGAAATGCGTGTAAATCGGACTTGCGAGCCCGTAATGTCCAAAAGTATCTCTGGAAACACTCCCGGAGCAGAAATACTCGGCAGAAAGCATGCACCTCGTCGCCATGATACGAACCAGGGTATTGAATGCCGGTGCAGAAGGATCCTTGATTGATTGTGAGTATCCGACTGAAAGAGTCTGCAGACCAAGACGCACGACGCATTCATCCAACGAGACCGCAAGTGCCCCCGAACTCGAGACATCGAGCTTGAACCCCTTCCGTTTCAGAAGCACATCCTGAAGTTTCTCGAAATTCGTCTTTGGCGGGGGTAAATGGCGTCTTGTCGAAAACGAACATTGATACCGCATCGCCAAGAAATCGGAATGAACACAACGTACCTCAAAACAGCGGTCTGCGGGAACACCTCGTCGATCTTCTTGGCTACGCTCACGTTGGCGAGTAGCATAAACTCTTCTACCAAACTGTTCGTCTCTCGCAGCTCTTTTTGCTCGACGTCGATGGGATCAGAGGACTCGGCAGATCCGAGATGGATTTTCACTTCGGGAGAAGCGAGATTCAACGCGCCGGCTGCCATACGCTGTGCCTTGAGTTTGATAGCGAGCGCATTGAGAAGGCGAATGGATTGCGTGAGCGAGTCGGTGCGATTGCTTATGTGACCATGCTAAGTGCTGTCAGCTTATGCATCAAATACACTACTCACGGGTCGTCTTTGCGTATTTGTGCCTCCTCGTATTCAAATGCCGCTTTCGAAGCAATAACAGACTTTGTAAACTTGACGCTGATGATGTCAGCGTCCTCAGTGAGTTGCTAGGTCGCTGTTAGTCGTCGTCTATGGGTGAAGTATTGGAGAAACCCACCCAAATCACACTAAATGCTAATCTTTCGACATGTGGTCGAAGAGAGCAGAGATTTGTGCCCAAGAGTGCCGGCAACATGTCAATACGTTTGTCCACTAGGTATACGGTCGTCCCGCGCGAGGCAGCTTCACTATCCATGGGGGTATCAGCCTGGACGAAATGGGAAACGTCTGCAATATCTAGTAACCGTTAGCTTTGATGATAAACTTCATCCAAGAGTACTCACGGACACCCGCTTCGATGTGCCCATTAGGAAGACGGCGAGCATGCAGCGCGTCGTCAATATCCTGACATCCTGCAGGACAAACGTCGCATCAAACCGCTCGAACGATCCTTCTGCTTTTGCAGACAAATACTCACCTGGTGGATCGATACTACAAATGTCCAAGTCCCTCAAGTCCATCCTATCTCTCCATACTGGGTCAGTTGTGTCCTTTGGCGGTACAACCCACTGGTCTCCTTCGGAGGGCAAACAATCCAAGATAGCTTTCCCAAAGGGTCGGTATGGCACTTCGAACTCCAGCAATAGACTTTCTTGCTCCGTTTCCTTGTCCTCTGCTTTCCCGAGCGCACGAACCAAGTGGCCCTCGGGATATCGGGAATGCGCATCCCATCGGTCGATGGTCACAAGAATTTTTTGGCCAAGAAGTGTAGGTGCTTGACGAGTACGAAGTCGGATGCGGGGGAGTAATCGGGAAAGCGGGAGAGCAAAGACAGTCTGGGTAGAGAGCGAAGTCGAAGCCGTAGATGGAAGGGACGCAGTGTCGAGATGGCACACGTAACTAGAGGAAGAACACTCAGAATGAGAAACGAAACGCTTAAAGCACAGTCGAGTGAGGCTAAAGACGTACGCGCGCCAGTTCCGTTTGATGATTCCCACAACTCGTCCGGTGGGCTGCTTCTCAGTAGAACCTTTCTTGGTGTGAACTGACCGGAGGGCTCTCGTTTCTTCGCGAAGTTTGAATTCATCTCCGTCTGACTCCTCCTCCGAGTCTTCTGCGTTATCGTTCTTAAGAGTGGCTAAAGGCAATCATCGGGACTCGAAAATGACAGGACCGTGATGGTGGAAGAACGCACCTTCTTGGTCGACCACTTCGTCGGTTGGAGCTTTCCATTCACTCTCATCGAAAACTTCGACGACGACGACATCTCCGTGAACAGCGCGATTCATGTTTTCCCTGCCAACTAGAAGGACAGGCTTCGTGAAAGTCGGAACTGGTACAGTGCCCTGAGAGATGATGTCATCCCGGGACATGGATAACCGAACGGTAGAAGGACGAACCTCCAGATAATTGTATTGATTTGCGTTGAAGTGACCCTGATGGAGCTCTCCTGCTTTGACGCCAGCCAAGAGCGTGGTAGTAGGAAGGTACTAGACGTCGAGTCAACATGAACACCGATTTCTATTCAACAAAAAAGAGCATACATTGGCATAGAGGGCTGTCCGTGTGGTTGTCGCTGCTGCTCTAGTCTGCTCGAGCCCGTCCGTGCCCGTAGCAGCGAGCAGATCTAAAAGTTTTTCGGCTTCCTGCAATCCCTCGACATATTTGCGGACTATTCGAGAGGTGAAAACCGAGAAATGGACAGTAGGAGGGAGAGACCCTACTTGAAACTGTCGGTATGTTTTCCATCTCGGCTTTTTGTCTGTTAGCAACGTCATCAGTGAGAAGGACGACTTGGGAGATCTTGCGCGTTTGACCACGAACGGGAGGGCGAGCGAGCGCAAGGTGGGTATTGTACCATTCTGCGCCTCTCCGGATGCCTATGGATAGTCAATGACATTGAGACTTTTGGGAAATTGAGTCCCGACCTACCTCTGTCATTGCGGTCATTTGGCGTCTCGTTTTCTTCCGTCACAACCGCGGTTTCTCTGTACAAGAGTGAACAGCAGAATGGAGAAGAATATAAAGGTACGAACGATCGAAACTCGTTGTAAAAGACCCAAATCTTCTTGTCGTCGGCCTTGACGAGCACCTTGAGGCGATTGTAGAGGGGAAGGGATCTGTGCCGGACTTCCTCCAGGACGGTCTGGAGAAGGATGATGGGAGGGGTAAAGCTAGGTGACTCCATCAGATCCATCTGAAAGAGACGGTAGTTAGTATGAGATGTACCGAGGAAGGAGGGTATGACCTGAGACAGAAATATGTTCGTGTCTGGGAGGACATAGTGGCCCGTCGTGAATTGCTTGTGAGTGGCATCGCCTGCAGCAGGCAGGACGGGATTGACGACACCAGCGCAAATCCGACACGCGATGATACCACAGTATATATCGTCGCGGAGGTAACGCTCCCGTAGTACTGACGGATGCTTAGCTGTATGTCTGACGCGAAGGATTAACTGGTTCGCGAACCTTTGATGACCTTGCCCCGGGATGTCTTTTTGAAAAACTTGCGTTGAGTTACAACTGCCTCTTCGCGCGGACGTTTCAGAATCGTTATCTGAGGCATTTCGAACGGACAACTTGGTCTTGGTGTGCGGTAACACTTTCGTAGATATTCTCACGGTGACTAATACTCTATTTAGGGGCTATAATGACCAGAAGACAATCGCTCCTCTTGCCATTGCACACACACACACAAACTTATCTGCTGATAAAATGTGGTTCACTCACGACTCTAACGAGGCACAGGCCTATGCCCAGGTTCGCAGCCCTGCCGGGAATCTGACGAACGACGACGAGACTGACTTGGTCACTCCTAGGTCACTCAGTCTCAGGGAGAGCACCACCCACAACTCTCGCATGAGATCATCGCCGCTGCAGCTTCGTACGAGGTACGTGGGCTTCATTTCGAACCATAGCTCCACACCCACCTATCGTGCATCGCTAGGCAGCAAAAGCGTACGAACAACACGCCAAGGCGCAAGGTAAACCTGGCACTCATGAAAAGGCTGTTGAACTGCTGTAGGACTCATCTGCCATTCATGAGGTGGAGCGGTCTCACCCTCGCTATAGGGCCGCATTGACGGGTGGCTTCATTGACCGGATTGCGGAGACCAAGGGTTTGAACGCACTTGACAAGCACAACGCGAAGAGTATGGGTGAGTATAAAGGGACAAGGTGCTAGTATAACGGAGTGTTGCTCACCTCCTCGCAGCTGAACAGCAGGCAAGAGATGCTTTAGCGCGGTCTGGCGAATATTGAATTGGCAACGTTGCCCCATGCTATGAAAATGATCTTCAGCACAATCGTAATGTATTTTGTATCTTGTAAGTTACAGCGTGCCCACACTTCGAAGGCATAAATCTCGAGTAACATGGTTCCTGTCCTTGTCTCTTCCTTGACCGCTGCTGAATGCCACTACGAGTGCATCCTGTCCTTCATCGGTCCTGAAACCAGTCAACTCTCCAAAGCACGGACTGAGCGAGAGAGAAACAGACCACTTGATTGGATGTGCCGACTTTTCAAGGATAACTTTGACAGTAGTCCACGAGAACCGCGCCACGGAAGGAAATCCAAACGTTTTCTCGAGGGAAGTTTCAACCCAAGCTTTCGTTTTGGGGTCTAGATAGGAAGCACGTTTATTCGATGCAAACCCTGGCAGCGAATTTCCCAACCTGAAGGATACCCGCTGCCAAACTCCATTCCAAAACCTTTGAGATTACTCTCGTCTTGATCACCACCGTCGAGTTCTTCAAAGCACCACCCCTCGATGCAGGCATCGCGAGTGACTTTGGCAGCCACACTCGCCGCACCGACGATCTTGAATTTCGAATCCGCTTTGGTGGTCACCGTGAAATTAATGCCTGAGAAGATGGAAGATAGGTATGCCTCGTAAGATGTGGTGTTTCCGAGCGCATCGACGTACACCTAGGTCGTACATGCTCAGTCTCGGTGTTTGAGAGGAGAAAAGAGAGACGCTCACCTCTGAAAGTTGTATTCCGCATTGAAGGACGTCGCGAATGAGTTGGATGGTCGCGTCTTGTGATTGTTTGTTCAGATTCGTCGGTGGCACTTTGAGCATGCCCCTCGATATCGCCTGTGGACTGGACGAGTGGCCCGGATGAGCGACGGTGGTGGTGGTGCGTCCGTTGCGCACCTGATGACGCGTACGGACCAGCCTAGGTTGACGGGGTCTGCGTTGAGCACGCCCAGCAGCTCCGCCCGCTTTTCCGGCGTCAACGTTTTAGAGTCTTTGGATCACGGTGTTATGTGGGTGTTCGGTGCTCGGATGGCGAGGTGCTCACCCGCGAAACCCAGCAGGTCGAGGTCATCCTTCCATGCAACAGGGCAGTACGCGACGCCGTAAACGAGTGGGCCAAGGACGGGACCCCGGCCGGCCTCGTCGACGCCGAGGATGTATGGGCCACGGGCGGTGGGAGTGGGTGAGTGGTACGAGTAGGACTCTGTGAGGGGCGTCGATGGCGCTGAGGGGACGTCCATGATATGATGACGGTCAGCCACAAGCGCGTCAGCCGCAACGAGAGACATTGAAATATGATTCAGATCCACGCTGTCTGTCCTTCAAGTGCAACAACAAAGATGTCGGTCTCACTCGTCAAGCGCCTTTTCGCGTTCTTTGACAACGTCTGGTCGTTCATCTTGACACTCGTCCACTCCCTACTCGCGCTCTTTTCCTTTCGCCGTCACGCCTCCGACCCCTTCACCCTCCCAAGTGTCAACCGCACTCCAAAGGATGCCCTCACTCGAGCACACTCCCACCTCAAGCCCATCCTTCTCACTCCGAGATCGATCACACGCTCGCCCGCGTACTACATACAACGTGCCCAGAGCGCTCGCACTCGCTCGGCCACTTCGACCCTCCTCCCGGGGCACAACGCGACAGGGACTGCATCCCTTCCTCAAGCCAACGACCCACAGAGGACCTCCCCAAAGCTCGACCTAAACGACCCCGAACTCGGCTTGTCTGCCACCACTTCCATCGCCGGCGACCAGGCAGGACCCCCCAGTACGAGCGCGACAAGCCTCCGTGGAGGGACGCCCGACTCGTCCTTGCCCACCACCCACACGGCGTCGTTGTTTGTATTGCCTCTCACCCCGCCTGACAGATGCTACCTCGCGCCGATCCCAACCGTCACCGACTGTCCTTACGGCGAACCCTGGCCAACCAATGTCGCTCTTGATCGCGGCAAACTCATGCTCCCAGGAAGCCCCCTCAAGGTATCGATCAACACGGACCCCGCATTCCCCGCGTCGATGGTTGGCCCCATGGATTCCCTGCCCCCCGCCCCCTGGAGCCCAACACAGATCTGGACGAGCACGCCCTGCAAGAACGACATCTCCGTACCCGATCCGGTACTCAGTCCATTCGACCATCACACGCGGTCGATCATGAATTCTTCCGCGCTCGCCAACATCTCACACGCACTCATATCGCGATCCCGGAGTTCTGTACAGCCCTACGACGCCTCCAACTCGAGCACGTCCTCCGACGCGAGCCCGTCAGTCAACACATCGCTTGTCGTGGGGACGCTACAACGGCCCGATCTGGCCCACGAATGCGATCCGACGCATGCACAGGACCCGCCCAAGAACCAGTCTTGTCCGCAATTCCAATACCCCGACGCGTACGCATGCGCATGGCGTCGTCACGGCGCTCGTGTCCCCGGCAAACCCGATCGTACCGCGTACGCCCGCTCCCGCTCGCACATGGACCTGCCGGCGAGCGAGTGGTACGACGCCGACGCGTACGCCCCTTCCCCCGTCTCCGCGCTCAGCCCACCCCGATGCGAATCCGCGACCGAGACCGAGACCGAAGACGAAGACGAAATACCGCTCTACCGCCTCAGAGAACGCTTGGCGCGTCGGAGCGCTGCCGTAGGCGCCAGCATTGGTCTTGGTGCCCCCGTCGGCGCCGGCATGGGCAATCACACGGCCGTGTCCCCAAGAACGAGGAGGATGAGCGAGGGATGTATATTGGCGATTTCAGAGTCGACGCCGACGCGCATTGGCGTCAGTACACGCGCTGGTCGAAAGGTTCTCTCCCTGGCACTGAATGGAAGCGGATACAGTTCCAAGGATTGGCTCGAAGCGCTCTCGCTGTATTTCTCGTCCGAGCAGAAAGACCGTCTCGCACCGGTTCCGAAGCCCTGCATGGCTCCACCCGTCGACGGGGTGGCGGTGACGGGTTGAGGCAGCGCATGGTGCGTAGGCACGCAACGTGGGTGTCATGTGGCCGTTCCAATTTTTTTCCCCTTGTCTCGTGGCTGAGTTCAGGTGATATGTGCGCGCTTGTACCTTTGGACTTACAGTTTGTCGTGTCACTGCGGATATAGTTAATTTGCGTAGCCGTGTTTCCGAAGCAGAGAATGGAAGTGCGTTACACGTGTTGCATCGTCGTAGGTACATGGCAAACATGACATGAACCAGGTACCAACAAAGAACAACCAATAAACGGTACAGTAGCAACAGTACAACAACAGGATATCAAGCGGAACAACATGGCATTGAGGAAGAGTTAGAAAAATTAAAAAGATCATGACGCTCAGAATATCTGAGCCAACTTCTCCGCAGTCAAGCCACCGGGTGCTCGTGGCACAAACTTACAAGGAAAGTCGAGTGGGTGCCTGGAAAAAAAAAAAAAAAAAAAGAAGAACGCGACCGTGTGAGCCAGTTACTGGGGCGACCAACATTGCGAACGAATGAAATAACGTACGAGGTAATTCCCGCTGTCCAACGTGGGTTCACGGGAATGTCGTTGCCTTGCTCGTCTTTACGTGGCATGATTGTAAAAATTGCCAGGATGGACACAATCGCCGACCAGACAGAAGCGTCTGCAACATGTCGGCCGACGCAGATCCGTCGGCCAGCCCCGTAGGCATAGCTCATGGTGTCGTCGTTGAGTTCACCGTTGTCGTTGAGGAACCGTTCGGGTTGAAATTGTTCGGGGTTGGCGTATTTAGCTTCGTTACGAGTCATCGCCCTGGTGAAGCCAAGATCAGATATTGGGCACCACAAGGACGAAGGACGAGAGTACCAAGTATTCATGATGATCGTGGTTCCTACCGCAGAGATTTAATTAATCAAGGTCAAACCGCAACTGAGCCACAAACCTTGCGGAATAAAATAACCGTCATAGACGTCTGCACTCGTCGTAGCATGTGGGATGCCTGATTGATCGGCATATTAGAAAAGGTGAAACGCAAGGGGAAAAAAATTACCCAGCGGGACCGCGGGATGCCACCGCAATGTCTCGCGCAGGACAGCATCGATATACGGAAGCGAGTGACGGTCCTCAAAGACCGGAAGTCGCACAAATCCAACAACTGAATCAATCTCTGCTTGTGCGCGTGCCTGGACGTCGGGGTTGAGCAACATCGCCAGGATGAAGATCAATAGGGTCGAGGCTGTCTGTGAAACGGGTCCATCAGAACCGGCGTTAGATTGGAGCAGTCAAACATAGCGCTCACTGTCTCCGACGCAGCTAAGTAAAGATCGTTGTGTCAGCGAAAAGGGGTAGGAACGTCTTTAGGTTACTGACCAGCGAATGCTGTCACAGAGGACTCCTTGATGGCGCGTATGTAGTCTTCAGCGACATCCTGTCCTTTGATACGGTTGAGTGAATTGGATACCATAGACGGGACTGCAGTGCCAGCCGCCTGACCATGCCGTCAGTCATTATTGATAAACATGCGAGATCAATCATCTCACTAGACTCTCTTGCACAAAATGGAAAGGGGTCTCGACCATGTCGTCGGCATATTTCTGAGACAGCAGGGCGCTTCGCTTAAACGAAGCACCTGGGAACCAAGGCGGAATGTACCGAACTATGGACAAACTAAGAACAGTTGAAACGGATCAAAGATTGTAGAAGGCTTACGGAATGGGAAGAAACCAAGGAAGGCAGCCACCTCGGGACGTATGGATGCCACCGCGAGGTTGACAGCCCTTTCAACCACGCTGATGATCGGATCATCTCGTCGTGCGGTTTCATAGCCGTACACGACTGACATGATGATCGAGGTGGAATGTCTGCCGAAAAAGAGGATCGGAATTGAAAAATGGAGAATATCGCTAAGGATAAACACACGTCTGGACATGCGCAGCATAGTTTTCCGGGGTCTCGAGCAAGTTGAGGACGAGGTCACGCGCTTTCTGAACCTGGATGGGGTGATAGTCGAGGACAGCTTCAGGTCGGAAGGCCTGGTGGAAAAGTCTCCGATGCAGACGCCAGCGGTCGCTATATGGGACCATGACGGAATTGAACGACCATCCAAAGCTGGTGTCAGGCGAGGTGTCAGGCAAGAGCACACTGTTCTGCTGTAGACATAGCTTACAAGTCATTGGTCATACGAATGATGGCGGGCCGGTCTGAATAGTTGTAGGAGCGCCGCTCGAGGAGGTCCTTGGCGATCTCCTCCGAGTTGATAACGATGACCTCTTGGTTCAGCAAGCGGGTGTAGACGAGGTCGCCTGGAGAGATGTGAGATCGGGAGAAATGACGAAGAAAGAAGGAGATGTCTACCGAAAATCTTGCCCCAACGCGTGTATGATATCCAGGGCGCTGCGGGGTCTATCCCGAGGACGTTACCGACGATAGGGATGGGAGTTGGACCGGGGGGCAAGGGATTGGAGGTAGGATTTCTGCGCCTGCGTGGCCAGAGAGAGACGAGGCCATAGGCGGTGACAGAGAGGGCGAAGAGGGCAGAGAGACGAAGGTCCATTGGGAGAAGTGAGACATTAGAAGGGGCTTATATGGTATTTGACTGAGAGTCTGAGACTGAGTTCGGCTGCCAGATTCATTGAGATTTGCTCTTCGTCAGAGTAAGAGCTGACTAATCTGAGCCATTCCGGTTCGCCACAGACCACTACACATCCATGGAAGAGAGCATCTCCCTCGAAGAAACCAACAAAATCCGCATCTCTCTCGGGCTCAAACCTCTCTCAGAAGATGCAGCTCCTGTAGACGACGCCGACAAACAGGCAGAGGACAACTATGCTCGTCAGCGCGACCGTGAGGTAAAAGAGCGCGAGTCAAAGTAATTCCATGGTTCGTTCCATGTGCCAGAACATTCTTGCTGATTTTACGTCTTTGCGCCAGGAAAACATATGACAGAATTGCCAAGTGAGTATGCGTCAATCGTCGCCCCACTTCTTGCTCAAGCACACTCCCTACCCAGGGTGAGGAATCGACGAGAGCTCAACGCCTCCCTGACCGGTGCAACCCTCGGTGATCCCGAAGGCGGCTCAGAGGATACTCTCAAATGGATAAGGAGAGCAAAGAAGCGCGAGAGGGAGCTAGCACGCAAGCGGCAATTGGAGCTTGAGAATATGGACCAGTCCTTTCAAGGGGACGAATACACCGAGAGTATGGATTTCCATTCCTTTGGTTCCGTTCCGTTTCTTAGTCTCTATTCAGAGGATCTGGAAGGTTTAAAGGTCGGCCATGACCTTGACGAGCTCGCAGAAGGCGACGCTCGCATACTTACGTTGAAAGATAGTCGCATCCTTGATAACGAAGGTAAACTCTCTTGTCACTCGTTACTCCCTTTCTCACAGACATCCAGAGGATGAGTTGCAAAATGTGGAAATGGCGGAAGCGGAGCGCACCAAGAAAAATCAGGAACTCAAGATTAAACGCCGTGACTATACCGGTTATGATGATGATGAGTTCGAAGAGGGAAAGCGTGGAATGAAGCGATCCATTTTGGCAAAGTATGATGAAGCCTTGGACGGTCCACGCGAAACCGTAAGCCATTCTTGCGTTCGTTGTGGGTCCATTGTTTATCCGATTATCATAGGGTTTCCGCTTGGGCAGCTCCATCAAGTCCGCCACAGTCGAAAATCCTGAAACAGAGGGTACTGTGTCCGTAAATCGTGCCTTGTTGTCAATAGATTATGCCAGTGAGTTGCCCTCGGATTACCGCGTATGTCCACTCTAATTCACGTATTGCAGAAAACGTGGAGACACATGACTACCTTGGTGAAGGGGACGTAGGGTTCAAGAAGCCAAAGGTAAGCAATACATTATCCTATATGTGGGTTTATTGATCATTTCATTTATCACAGACCAAAAAGAAGCGCTCTTCGCGACGCGGTCCCATTGACAATGAGATTCAAGTTGGTGGCGATATGGATCAAATGGAAGTGGATGAGAAGTCTGTCGTTCCTAGGACACGTGAGTTAGACGCCAATTTTGTCGATGACGATGAGCTACAAGCTGCTCTCGCCCGTCAAAGAAGAGCCAAGATCCACAAGGCAAAGAAGTTGTCCCCCGAAGAAATCGCACGTAAAAGTCGGTGGACATTCATCTCTGCACGTGATCTGATCTGATCTGACTGCCTTGTCCAGTCGCTGCAGACCGCGCTCGGGAGCAACCTGCCCATGCCGATGGCACCATCAAGGTAGAAGAGGTAGAAGAAGAAGCCGGTGAATCTGCCCTAACGTTCGACGACACATCCGAATTCGTCCGCGCCATTTCCTATAATCCTGCCACTGTCAAAGTGGAGCAAATTGAACCCTCCGCAGCACCGCCTCCAGCCAAAACGCGATCGCCATCCCGGGACGAGTCGATGCCAGGCGATGAAGTCTTGGACGAAATCGAAGCAGGCGAGGTGGTGCTGAAAGAGGAAGATGACGAAGAGATGCTCGAGGCGATTGAACAAGCCATCAAAGACACCGAAGCGGAGGAACACGCTGCTGCAGCGAACGGTGATAGCCAAGCAACAATCGGGATGTCCAGTGAGCCCACCTTTGGCTCAGGCATGGCCAATACATTGGCTCTGCTTCGTCAGCAAGGGCTAGTTGCCCAACCAAACGCTGACCAGGCTGAGCGCGAGAAGGTCCAGCGACAACGCGATTTTTGGCTCGCGGATTACCGACGTATGCTCGCTCAGCGAGAGCTTGACCGATTGCAGGCCCGCGGCGGCAACAAAGATCAGGCAACGCGAGAATACGAAAACCGTGTTCGAGAGCAGCAGGAGGCTCGTGCCGGTCTCGACCTGTTCAAGAATTACAAGCCCGACATCAATATTGTTTACTACGATGAATTTGGTCGCACCCTCACACCCAAGGAGGCTTGGAAAGCGTTGTCTCACAAGTTCCACGGCAAAGGTTCTGGGAAGATGAAGACAGAGAAGCGTTTGAAGAAGATCGCAGAAGAGAAGAAGAAGGAGGCTATGGCTAGTGGCGACACCCCTCTGAGCATGAACAGAGCATTCCAGATCCGACAAGAAAAGACTGGGCAAGCCCACTTTGTATTATCCGTCGGTAGCAGAGGGTACGTCTCATTCTCTCCTCTGGGATGCCACGATCAGGCTAAACCTTTACGTCTAGCGCTGTACCTCAAGCATCAGAGTTCCTTGATCCCCAGCCATTGTCAAAGGGTAAAACGGAGAAAACGAAAAGCAAGAAGAAGGAGGCTGCCAAGGCTGCTGCTGCTCCTCAACCCCTCGACTCTACGGGATTTATCACCTTGCCCGCCCCCCAGGTGAACGGCTCGATCAATGCAAGTCCCATACCTTCCGGTTTTTCGTCCGTTGTACAGACGAATGGTTCCGTATCCCCTGTGCCAATGAAGCCTGGTTTCTCACGCATATCATCCGCTGTGGATACTCCCGGATCTCAGAGTAGTACCCCTGTCACGGGAGAAAGAACAAAGGTTGCATTTGGGTTTGGGGCGAAGAGGAAGGTCGCGGAAGATTTCCTTGACGAGCCCGCAGCCAAGAGACGATGATGCTGATCGTTTTCGGATGCCTTTTTGTTTCCCCCACCGCATCTGGCACCTGTCAGTGTGTTCTCAGACCTTACTTATTTCCTTCCCTTGACCTTACCGTTGTGAATGCGTACGTTAGGGCTTAGCGTATACGAACGGTAATTAACTATGCTCAGATTAGGAACTGTTGCGCCGCTCGCTCTTTCTTGGGACGTGAGACACAGTGGGTTTAAGGTTCATATGAACTTTCGTAACGGTGAGATCAATCTGAATCTAGCATCGAACTGAACACGCTGTACTAGTTCTTTGTATCTAACCAGATGGGTTTATGCTGGGCCGCCTCCTGTTTAGTGTAATAGTGTGGGTTTGTGTAACGTTCGCCACCCACAGCAGACGTCATAGATGTGTCAGTCGATATGATATGGATCCGATTAGTCTCACCCTGCCTCCTCCTTGTGTTTTCTCGGTGACTTCCGTTACTTCAAACTAGACCATCTCTGGGAAGTACCGACCCCCAGGACCTGGACCAGCGCACAACTGTCTGCAGTGTCAAGCGACTCATAGGACACGTGGTCCAAATGATAGATCTGTGTACGTATGTCTCACATTATGGATCGCCTGACTTACTGCGCATGAGCCTGAGTTTATTTGACACTGATCATGTTTATCCATTTGTCGCGTGCTGGCCTGTTGCTGTCCGACGGACCTGTTTTCAGCGCCTAATAGTGCCGCACCGCACGTAACTGGATGGCATCAGCATCAACCCTGAGCACCGGCTCTTTAATTTCGAGATAGACGTCAGACGTCACCGCGTCACCACCTACCACGCACACATCCAGTCCGACAGCACTCTGCGGACCAATCGCGCCAAGTTCGACGATATGGACAGGCGCATGGCAAACAGCCTAACCACTATAGACTGCATCACTTTCAGGGTTCTTGTCACCCTTTCCCATCGTTTCCGGGTAGGCATTTCAGCCGTTACGTACGGTGACAGGAATTGGGGAGGTACGAGATTATCACTGATTATCGCCTGTCGGTGATTAAGAAAAGGGGAACTTAGTATGCTTTCAATCTGTTGGCTCAATTGACTTACCCTCCAAGTGCTACTTGTCTGAAGCAACTCTCATTTGGTAAGTGGTTTGTTGTTTATGTCAGGTATGTAGCTAGTCTCCACTCCGCTGCGTCACTGTCTGACCCCTGCGACGAGCCTGGACAGCTGGAACAACGATATCTCCGTCGATGGGCCAACACCGCCAGCCACTCCAGCCACTCCCGGCGGTGCCAACCCCTCTGACCCGTGCGACGAGACTGGGGCTGTGAGCTTGTGTCATCCTTTGTATCCTACTCGTTTATGTATACTCAATGAAATATCAGGCACATTCCAAATCACTGGCATTCAAACCCGGTGTGAATTTACTTAAGTAGATTCAGAGAACAACTCAATGAATTATACATGGAAGGAAGCTTCCTAAATACAACATTATCTTCCCGTGGAGATTATCAAAGATTATGTGTAAGGACCGGATTACATTCATTCGAATAGCGTTATAACGCTCGTTTTTGAGTGATGGGGAGCCCGTCTGGTTCCAGTTCCCCAGTTCCACTGCTCTCGTTCGCTCGGAGATAAACGCTCGTATTGTTGTGCTATTCGTGGGGTCATGACCGCTGTCACCATGACTATGATTGGATCTGGGTCTGTATGCACCGTTGGTTTCATTCTCTGCGCTGCATTCGTCCTCAATGTGTGGCGGCAACATCGACTCAGAGATGGACTTCCATTGCCTCCCGGTCCGATCGGCCTTCCCTTGGTCGGTAGCATATTTGATGTCAACCCTGTTCACCCTTGGTTATCGTATGAACGATGGGGAAAGCGATATGGTGCGTTCGAGTCCTGATCCTCGGTAAATGCAAGTTCGTCCTGAGGCCATTTCTTCCAGGCGCCATAGTATACGCCAACCTGCTTGGCAAGGATTTTATCATCATCAACAACGCCAAAGTAGCGCACGACTTGTTGGATCGACGGTCAACCATCTATTCCGGGAGACCTTACTCACCAGCAACCGAAATGTGTGTCGCTTTGCTTTTCGGTGTTTGCAAGCCGAGGATGAGACAGGTTGACACGCGCACCTAGCTTTGGTATGGGTTTTAACTCAGGCCTACTTTCGTACAGCAACAAGTGGAGGCTACATCGGAAGGTGTACAATACCGCTTTCAACAAGCAGAAAGCAAGTCAGTACCAGCCAGTAGCGATCCGCAAGGCACGACAGCTTGTCGGGAACCTCCTCGGCGCGCCAAAGGATTACATTATGCATTGTAAAACGTGTGTCGTCTATAACGCATATTTGTGCGACGGCGTTGCTTGATGATGCGCAGCTTTGCAGGAGCGACTATCATGAGTGTGACATACGGATACGAAGTTGCACCCAGGAACGACCCGTTCGTGACACAGATTGAACATTATATTGGTCTGGTGGTGACCGCGGTGACTCCCGAGCGGGCCGCTGTGTTACTCGCATTTCCATTCTGTGCGTCCGGTTGGTTGTGGTGTTGCTTTGTTACTTTAACTGTCGATGCGATCAGTGGCAAATATTCCATCCTGGTTGCCAGGAGGAGAATACAAGCAACGAGGTGCGGAAGGCCGTGTGCTCGCAGAGGAAGTGTTAAACAAGCCCTTTCAATATGTCGTGGAAAGCATGGTATTTATCATTATTTCCCTCAAATTTGGCCTTTAATATGAAGGATACTTTACTAGGCTGCTGGAACAGCAGGAGAATCGCTTGTTCGTGGCCTGCTTGAGATACAAGACAGTAAAGTGGACGAAGACATTCTCAAAGCTGTGGCAGCAACTTCTTTCGCAGGTATGTGGGCGCACACTCCCCTTGGTTTAGCAACGATTCATGACAATCTTGTAGGTGGCGCTGAAACTGTGGGCGGCCAAATTATTTAACTTCTTGGCTTGACAATCTTTTAGACCGATTTAGTGATGCGAGTATTTGTCCTCGCCATGGTGCTCCACCCCGAGGTCCAGGCTAAAGCCCAGGAAGAGATTGACCGGGTCGTAGGCAGTGGACGCCTCCCAGACTTTGACGACAGGCCGAATCTGCCATATACAGAGGCAGTATATCTTGAGACGCTCCGCTGGCGACCCGTGGTACCTACTGGTGAGTGAGCTAGTACAGGGACACAAGTCGCGCTCAAACTGCCTTTGCAGCAATTCCACATATGACCACGACGAGTGATGTGTATGAAGGCATGTACATCCCCAAAGGTGAGCTGGATAAAATTGTCAATGGCACGGCATGTTACAAGTAACGCCATCACAGGTGCCATCGTACTCCCCAACATATGGTATGCATCTTGTCTGTTGGCTGACATATTTCAGGCTGAGCTAGCGCAGGGCGATTGGACATGACGAGACACAATTCGATGATTCGATGGCCTTCATTCCCGAACGACATCTCACATCCTCCGAAACACTCAGAGAAGGCACACCCCATTATGCTTTCGGTTTTGGCCGGTGGGGCGCATGCTTGTTTTCACTCAAGGAGTGGGTACTAAAAGAATGTCGTAGCCGCATCTGTCCTGGACAGCACATAGCGGACCAGAACGTCTGGGCTGGAATCGTGACTATACTGGCGATTGTGCACCTTTCGAAAGCTCGTGATGAGTTTGGAAAAGAAATTGATGTCAAGGCGGAATTTACGAGCGGAATCACGAGGTGAGATTCATCGTCAAGCCCCTGTCTGGTCGTTGCTAATTGCCTTTCATGACGATAGCGGTCCGAAACCGTTCGCGTGTTCTATTGCCCCGCGCTCTTCATGTGCTGAGAATCTCATCCGAACGAGAAATGAAGGACACCACTAGAGTTACCATTGCACATAGTGTACTTTTATGCAGAAAACCTCTGGGATGATAAAATTTGTATTGTGTATATAAAATGTAGTAGGCAGAAATATGTTCTATACTGACATTCATGGTAAGATCTTGTGTGTAGTGTGTGCTGTCCTAAGTTATAGGTCCTTATGTGCATTGTGGGATTTCTGACTCGAATGGGAGTTTTGAATTACTTACAGTCTATGGAGGCATTTAATATGGTACACCGAAAACTGCGGTATCGAATGTAACTACCTACATAATGAAGAGTGGTGGGATATATTTGGCTATGGATATCAATAAATTAGCATACCAATATGGAATGGTTAATGAGATCTGGCGCCGTCGCGTTCTTTCTCTGTTGGTGAACCAAAGACCATCCGGTAAAGCTCGGGTCCATCTCGTATCAGGGCCTAAATCCAAGTCCGTTTCGAATTGTAAAGGAAGAGCGTGGTAAGACTCACGATGATGACCTCGACGGCAATGAGAGCAATAATTACTAATTCCATGCGGTGCGAGGAAGACTAGGACACATTAAGCACTCTGGACATGGCACAATGATGATGACACATACCTCCGTAAGCAGTTGTCTGAGAGTCGATTGAACCTGAGTTTAGACTTAGACTGAGACGAATGCACTAACGATGAGCTGAATTTACCTCGGTCGCATAAGTAATCTTCTCATTAACGGCATGCGTCCGCGCCTTGACCTCCAGTGCGGCCGTCATGGATTTAAAGAAGCTCTCGAGCTCCGGCTCGGTCCAGTACAGATCAGGGGTATCAGAGAAATTCTCGCGGTTGAGATTGAGGCCTTGGCGGAACTTCATCAGGACGCCCAACTTCTTGATGAGCGCCTGGCGGTCGAGGCCGGGTTGTCCGGTCTTCTCAAGGGAGTGGGGTAGCTGAGCGACAGAGAGGAGGTATGCCTCGAGGGATTCTTCGAGCACGGAGAGCGCGGTGGACCGGGAGAGTGCTTGAGAGTAAGCATACCGAGCGAGGAGCGTCGCCATGTCGAGAGATGGATCCGATGGAGAAAAGGAAGCGGCATTCGAAGGATCTTGGAGTTGTGCAACGCGTCCGAGGATGATCAAGTCACCCTGTATTCGGGTTTTCCTGAGAGGGGAGGGACGATCAGCCGTTCTGCAGAACTTTGAACGCAAGCATGGCCTTACTCGTTTGGATCTGACACGAATTCGAGTTCCTCTGTCTCGGGATCTTGGAGCGAGCCAACCTCACAGGGAGCCAAGATGTCTTTTGCAAACTGGCGAGCTTCATCATCGCTCAAGCCCCAGCATACGAAGCTACCATTCCCAAAGACGAAAATTTCCCCATCCTGACCCCATCGTGGGATCCACCACGCGTCGTGGAGTTTCTGAGAGTCCAGTGTAAGACGAGTACGTAGGCGAGTAGGAAGGTAGCGTTCCGCAGTGGCGAATGTCAGCACGGGTCGTATTGAGCTGCGAGTTGGAGTCGGATTTGAGCGAATAGGAAGAGAGGCAGCGGCAGTACGTCGAAGTGGTGTGCTGGCTTTTGGCTTCTGCTTGATGGTGTCGGAGTCGGTAGAGAAGGCCCGTGAACACGACGCAATGGAAGGCGGTCGCAGCAGTAAAAGTGTTACTGGAGAATGTGTGGACCCACGCAATACACGGTAGAGTGCATTCATCTGCATCAGGAATTACAACGAGCGCAATTCCCTCCAAGGAGGCTAATAAGCCTACTACTAGTACGGCTTCGGCAGCAAGTCACGTGCTTCACCGTACAATGTCTTTTTGGGGCCACTTGGAACTTTCCGACAGATATAAATCGTATTGGCGCGCACGCGCCAAATCCCCGACTCCAGGGAAAAGACATACTGTTGGCCCATTTTGCCCAAAACATGGTCGCGTGATTATTGGTGTCGGCCTACTAGAGACGCGTTACTGTATTTCAAGAGTCAAGGCATTGTACACATCATGCAACACTCCTCTCGTATCTGCTTGGTTTGCAGTACCACCGTAGGCAAAAGCGTATGTGTCGCGTATGTTTCAAATGTCACTGTTTTCAATGTCCAGCATTGCATGTATATGACTCGGAGAGTTGGCTGCCACTAGTGCATGAAAAAGGCTAATGCCGACCCAACAGGTTTCGAACCTGCGCCATCAAAGGAACAGATTTCTGGTCTGTTGCCGTAACCACTCGGCTATACTGCCGTACTTGGCATGCTGCTGACACAAACAGCAGCCGCCAGTGCGGCAAGCACGAGCATGCATCGCGGCGGCGAGAAAACAGTTTCAAAGATGAGGTTTGGTAACTTCAGGTGTTACACAAGAACATTTGTTGCATGGAGTTGCATGAAAAAGTTTGACGCCAGCAGGGCGTGAACCTGCACCATGATCAGGGAGGACCGGATCTAAGAGTCTCTTGTAACATATATATACTGCACGAAGCGCGAAGTACGTATCATGCATTGAACACTTTTCCCCGAGTCGCCGTATAACCCCCACAGCTACCAAGAAGGGCCCACAGGTGACAGAAACGAGCGGGACGATGCGAATCGGTGGTGATGACAGCGAGGGCGAAGACGAATTGGCCATTGCGTCGATGTTGCGTGTGGAGGGAAGGTGGGCGAGGTAGGTGAAGACGAGGCATGCGCGAGGCGCATCGTCGTCATCGTCATCGAATGCAAGTGCATGAGCATGCGTGCGCACCGTGACACAGACATCACTGTCCAAGTTACTGTCAGCGTACAGCCGTGTGCTTGCGCACATGCAGATGTGGTGGTGTGGGGTGTGGCATGGCCGTGGTGGAGGGTCAGTGAGGCTTTGAGTTGTCGTCCTATGAGAATTTCATTTCATATTTTGTGTCGGGGACTTGTGGTTCTCGTGATGAACTTGCAAAATCTGATGGGAAAAAATTCTGGCATGCAACAACCCTCCTCCACTTCGTGGGAGTCGGGGATATTTGACCAGTATTCTCCAAGGGGCACGTTCATATCAGTACCGATGAAGTGCGTTAGAAATGTTTGGGAGGGTACTCCCACCGATATATGTAAGATTGGGGATCGGGTCACCACGAACCTTAGACAACTCTCCGCGCCGAGTTCAGTTAGATATGTCGCGCAGATTCATTATCAGGAACCACAGTAAATTTGCGATCGCAACGATGAGCGGATGAATTCGTCAAGCAGATATGCATGGCAAGCGAACCTCTGGCTGCAAGGTGGAACGGCAGGTTGCGCGAAATAATAGATACATATGTAGCCTGAAAATCCATTCCCGCCGCTCTATGCGGTAACGCACACTGGGCTCACGAGTCAGTATGAGGGTGACTAGGCTGCCCCGTAACGCGTACCTCTACAAACGGGTCCATGGCGACGGAAACAAGCAATGTTTTACCAATGAAACCCTCTATTCATCCTCGTATCCTTGGACAGGTCTCCGTGGCCGTTTTGGAACTGACAGGCGACGAAGGTCAGCAAGCAACGAACTACACGCTCTGCAGGCACACAAGCTCACGAGGGTATGTGGTTGGTATGCGCTCAGCGGGGACGTAACCAAAGTATTTCTGCCTGATAGATGGGACTGTCAAAGCGAAAACAGGCCCCGCAATTCCCATGGCACAAGACCAGAAGATGACCGGTTGTTCATGTGCGAGGTATTGCTAGGTGATCATTCACCCTCGAGGGTAAGCACTCGCAAGTCATGGGGAGAAATAAACACTAACAAGGTATCTGTAAGACTTCCTGAACGGTGAGACGAGGGACGCCATGGCGGTGCTTGATTCTGTTCTTAGAGCTACGTTCGCGAGGACAAAGACGGAGGCGATGTTTGGTTCTGTATGCACGTGTTTGGCAAAGGCTTTAGAATTAAACAATTCCCTTGTCTCTGCCATGGATACCGAATCTCCTACAGCACCCCTTCACTGTTTTTGACCATGCGCGATGGCTAGTACCAGCTTGAACAAGATTCATCGTAACTAACTTGCGTGACGCGTAACAAGGTGTACGTGACATCGACTTCACTGTTCGTACTACAACTTCACCAATCATTCATATGCCAATCTAGTTGCTTTCTCCACCCATTCCATTTTCGCATCCACCTTCACCTTTCGCCTCCCAAATGGCACTCCAAGATTCGGAGCAGTGCTTAAATGTCTTGCCTCTTCTACAATGTGAGTCCTAAGCTCGTCAAAGTCGACAGTCCAAGTCTCTGCATTGAAGAAGGTGAAGGTTGCTTGCTGTGGGGAGAGCCCATATACTGCGGCAGACGATTCTGTGTCAGGCTTCACTACCTCTGTTATATCTAGTCCCCAGCTCCAGCATGTCCTGTGAGGGTTCGTGTGTCCATTGCTGAGTGCACAGCAGGTTCAAGAGCACCCAGCTCTATGCCTTCTACAGAAAACCAGTCCGCTTAAGCCCCCAACGATCAGGCTTTGCATCACAACAATGACATGACATACCTTTACCCTTTTGCCCCCAGACGGCCGCTGGTGCGCAGTAGCGATGATTTTCCTTCCGAACTGACAGTAACCCTGACGCGTGGATGGACGGCACCGCAGTCGGCGAGATAACATTTGCTCTAGTTCAAAACCTCTGATTCTTCATTACTGACAAAAGTAACTGTTTTTTTTGCTCTTACCGTAATGGCATCACATTTGATTTTCGTACAGTCCGGAGGCTCTCTATTCCTACCGTCAACCAAATATGAAAGTTTGGTGACTTGAAGGCACGTTTACTTTGCTGCACTCTTTGACTATACTTGACTTCGTAGGCCTGCCGCTACCTTCGGAAACCGATAAAAACACGGGCTGACCAGGTTTCATCACCCCGGGTTAAGCCCATACGATGCACAACGTACCAGTCCACTATGGTTGATCACAGGAGCAACAATATCTCGGAGCATCGAGCACCTCCCCGAAAAACACGTACCCGGCTCCTCTCGAGATCTGGGTGGCGGGCTTGGCTGACATTGCCACAATGAGACTAACCCCAACTTTCATGCAGAAGCAAATGCGTATGCGCAGTACACGGGGGAACGCCTTTCATGACATAACGATGGTCTTTAACGAGACGGTCGGGCAATCATTGGCGCGGATGAAGTACTTCGATCAAA